>UESW01004885.1:48156-154126 GCA_900491605.1 Calamus simplicifolius | reverse complement strand
AAATCTGCAATTTTGTGTAAATGATAGTGATTAGAAGAGTGCTCCACTTGAACAATTCCTTTATTACAATATAGTGCTGCTCCTAATAGAATTCGGCATGGGAGATCATAACAATTGGCTTTGTCAGCATAATCATCGAGGAAGAGAGGGATCCATATATTTAAGCATATATTAATCGCTATGCGCTACTGATGGGTTGGTCCAATTCTTATTGGATTATTAAGTCCAAAATTAAAGGTGCCGGTGCTATATTATGTAACACATGATATAATGATAATTTTTTATTGAAGAAAAATTGCATGTACAGGAACACGTAATCACGTTCATGATCGTACATGCAGTGTAGAAAGCATAGAATACTCTCGGTGCATATACAGTCACACGTGCGCAGCTCATCATCGAGCATGGTGCGTGCGTTCTGCACTGTTCGCAATGCAAAGCTTTTTCTTTTATCGAATCTCATGAGATATGGGTTGCTCCCATTTTGCATGACCGCTTTATTCCTAATTCTATCCACCAAGGTCAATACAAGGACATTCACAGACATCTGCATAAAAATAGAAGTTACAACTCTTAGATCTTAGGGTTTTAATAGATATCAAGATATAAACACAAGAAGGTCATTACAGATGTAGGGATCCTCTAATTCTTAATCTGAAAGAATTTTCCTTTCTGCGTTTTTCTTTTTTATATAAAAAAAAAAACTCTGAGCCAAAAATAGTTTTCAATCCCAAACAAATTCCAAGGAAGACCATCAGCCTCTTTATTATACATCCGAGATATATATATATATATATATATATATATAGGATCTTACAATACCTCGCTGAATATATATTGAGCCTTTTTTTAGGATTAAAAACACGAAAAAAGGAGCAAAAGCTACATGATATTAATTATGATCTCATAAGATTTTCTAAGCTGTGGCCGAGATCCTCCGGCGGCGATCGGATTCCCGAACCTTGGAGCCGGCGGCACGATGACGATGATGAGATATCCCCAGCCGCTCTCTTGTAGATGCTTCGAACTCCCTTCTTTCATCTATCAAAATTTGCCGGCAACGACATTCCTCGCTACAAAATCCCTGGTCACCCCTGCGTTAAACATCACAAGACACAAGATCGATCTGCAACTTGTCATATCAAAATATTTTCCCATAAAACTGCTATTTTTTTTAAATATTTTTCTAATAAAACGGCGAGAAACACGACCACATATTTTATTAGAGATGAAAGGAACAACCCATATCAGTCCAACCTCTTCTGAAAACATCGATCTCTACACACAAGAAAAAAAGTTAAAAGTAATTTAAAAAGGAAAGCGTTTGATAATTTTAAATCTAATAAAAAATTTAGAATGAAATACGGAATTACATGTTGAAAATATATATGATCGGCTACCATATATGCTTGAAAATTAATGAAAATATATAGCCTGCCAAATTATTTTTGGGAAACTGAGTTCTAGTGATGAGATTGGAACTAGTGAAAGACCTGTACATATAAACATCCATTTGAGGGCTTAGCTCCCTCTTGCACAAGAAGCATGCCTTTAGGAAGCCATGCTCCAGAGAATTCTTGGGAGTTTGGCGAGCCCTGGAGGTTGGCCTGCATGACTTCATCGTAGACTTGATCACAACATTCGATCCTTGGCCGGTTTGCTGTATGAGAATCCGAAGGCCTACGAGGCCTTCCGGTGCTCGTGCCGAGTCCTTGGGCCCTCCTCTAATGGCGACCATGGTCCCAGTAGCCTCGCCACCCTCCTCGGCCAGGTGGAAGATGCTCGCTTTTCTTGGGAGCATCTTGAGGGGAGGAGAGAGAAGGGGAGGGGATGGAAGCACCGGAAGGGAGTGAGAGAGAGAGAGAGAGAGAGTGGAGGACTTCTTTAGCAGCGGAATGAGTGGTGTGGGGTGGAAAGAGTGACGGATATTTAAAAACACTTGATGTCCACAGAGTATCCACCACATGAGTAAATTAGATCTCTCCATGGCCGGCTCGATGCGGCTAAGCTCGCGGCTCAGCTAAGGTTGGCGTGGTTAATTAAAGGCGAGACTATAAATTAATCTAGTTTTAAGTTAATGGAGTTCTTTCTTATTAACACGTGCATTTAGGTTAATCCCACGTGGAACGTACAGATTAATATGATTTAAAATTAGGCCGCGTTTCGGTGTGCGCTAGACTAGTGGTGTTAATTAAAAGAATGGCCGTCCCTTTGTCCTTTGATCAACCGCCAAAAAATTACAACAAAAAGGAGCATTAATTTGATGATGTTCACTGAGGATGATAATTTTATCCCAACCACCTTTGGTTAGGACAAGATGGTCCAGCTTTGATCGAATTTAAAATAAGTTTTGATAAAAATACGAAAGACTTCATAGTTGTGGATCAGAAGTAGTCTCAAATTGAAATGCATCCCATGTACAAATGGGTTGGGATTTTTTTTTCTAAATAAAAATTTAATGTTTATTATGTAATTTTCTTACATAATAAATTTATAACTTTGGTTAAAAATTGTTAAAATATATTTTTAAAAATAATTTTAAAAAAGTAAAAATGGGGCAGCATATGGATCAAGGATCCTATTTTTCATGGAATAGTCAAAGTATATATTTTTTAAAAAAATTAAGAAAAAAAGCATAAAGATGAAGAGTAAGATTAGCTATCTTTGTTTCGATGGGCCGGATAGGATAAAACTTATTATTTTAATGGATATATAATAGAATGAGATGAGGTATGAAAAGTAAAAAAGTTATGTTAGGTGATCAAAATTAATCTTGATCTAATATCTTGTGTCATTCTAATATTATACAACCAACTTATATTTGTCAAATAAGTGGAGGGTCCCATAAGCTAATTGTCATTAGCGAAACAAGTACTCAATATATATTTGCTTATCAGCCACCAGCACAAGGGAGACAGGCAAGGAGATAATTTCTTTAATATTATTACAAAAAAGATTACATAGCTTTTTTTTTTTAAAAAAAAAAATCAGTACACATTACGATACAATCGGTCATTTCACTGACTTCTTGTCTCTTGGCACATTTGAACCGCAAGAACCCTTCTGGTGTGTTCTTATTTTATTTGGGGACGTTGCTGCACTTATAAAAAATGATGTTGGCTTTTGACTTCTTGATTTATATATATATATATATTTTTTTTTGATACAGATTGATGATCACACTAGTCTAGTATGAGTCAATTCAGATACATCCGAATGTAAAATTTGTAACAACACAGGGAGACATGGGTCACCCATCGTCCATATCCTATAGCCTACATGCTGAGCCACGGCCGTCGCTGCCCAGTCACTGCTGTATTGGCTTCACGGAATACATGACGAATCTGGGCAGTATCCTTCCTGAAGCATGGTCCAAATATCTATAAGAATCGGATTGGTGGATACATCAGGAGCACTCTCTTTTCGCATCCACTGCATGACAATCATAGAGTCTCCCTCAATCACAAGCCTCTAAGCTCGAAGAGTCTGAAAAGCATAAGAAATACCAGCCCATGCAGCGTAAAGCTCGGACATGGGGACAGAGGAGTCCAGGGAACCAAATCCGCCAGCCGCCAGCATATCGCCCTGTGGTCCGCGAATGATGAAGGCCGAACCAGCTAGTCTGCCGCGGACACTCCCATCAAAGTTGATTTTGATAAACCCTGGAGGGGGCTCCCAGGAAATGAATACCGTATGACGGTTCACTGCCGAAGCAGCAGAGGAACCCCAGAGGCCAGAGGTGTCATAACCAACAGAATGAATAGCACGGGCACAATCCGCGGACAAAGATCTAATTTTCCTCATAAGCTGATGTGAAGAAATACAGTCCTCCGAGAAAATAATCTGATTCCTCGATAGCCAAATCTGGTAAGCCGTGACCGCCTGGAGACCACGTATATGCTGAGGAGCCATCCGGAGATCCTGGAGAAAGATAGGACGTGGAGAACCGTAGACATCCACTCTATACTCATAGCCCATCAAGTACCAAATCCATCTAGCTCTAGGGCATTTGAATATAGCATGATCTGTAGTCTCATCCTCCATACCACACAAGGGGCAGGTCGGCTGGATAGACAGGCCCCTACGGGAGAGCAGGGCACTCATCGGTAGGCAGTCCCAAAGAAGCTTCCAGATAAAAAGCTGAACCCTAGGAAGAGTGGGAAGCAACCATATCCATGCAGCATCATTCGTTTCTTGAGACTGAGGCCTAAAGATCTTCATAAGATCCCTGAGAGGGGCCCTAGAGAGGGAGGATCTCTGCCATAGCCTCACATCAGCGGAGGGACAAGAGATAAGAGGAATCGATAGAATCCACTGAGAGAGTTCTCACCAAATAGACTAGTCACCATGGGGGTATTCCAGGAGGGGGGTCTAATGAGATCAAATCCTTAACCCTCATATCAGTGGGAATTAGAGCTAATAAATGAGGGCCACCGAGACAGAGGAAGCTCAGAAATCCATGAATCCTGAATAGCATCAATAGAGTGACCATCACCAACCATCCAAGAGATATTCTTCCTAATAGAGTCACCAACCTGGCACACCTCCTTCCAAAAGGAGGAACTTCCCCCGGGCGGCGAAATGAACTCTCCTGGCTTCCAATCACCGTATCTTGCACGCATGACAGAGCTCCAGCGACAGTGCGCTCCAGAAGGAAGCGAGAAGCATGTTGGCCAATAAAACTTGATGCCTTACCAACAAGGATTGGATCCCAAGACCCCCTTCATGAATAGGCATACAGATCATGTCCCAAGATAGAAGATGAATACCCTGCCCGTCTTGCATAGAAGCCCATAAAAAATCTCTAAAACATCTCTCAATCCTCCTCAAGCAAGTAGTCGGGATGGCCGCATTCGACAACATATAGAGCGGAAGGAAGAAAGAACCGACCGAATAATGGTGATCCGAGCCATCATAAATAGATCAGTGACATGCCAACCCTCGATACGCTGACGACCCGCCTCTTTAGGTCCACAAAATCGGAACAACGAGGATGTCTGCCAGTCATGGGGATCCCCAGATACATAAATCGGTCAGTCTGAGTAGTGATACCCAACCGATTAATGATAGCTTCACTGGTGGGTCTGGGAGTCTTCGGCTAAAGCAGATAGAAGACTTCTGAAGGTTGACCTTCTGGCCCGAAGCCTGACAATAGCGCTGAATAATGGAATCAAAGGAAGCCGCATTTTCAATAGAGGCCTGACCCAGAAGGATACAATCATCAGCAAATAAAAGATGAGAGATGGAAAGACCCGCATCCCCCACCATAAAGGGACAATCCTCTGATTGTACTGAGCCTGATGGAGAGCTCGAGAGAGATCATCCGCAGCCAAGATGAACAGAAGGGGAGATAAAGGGCATCCCTGACGTAATCCAATCGAAGAATGGAAAAACTCAGTCGGGCTCCCATTGATGATCAAGGAGAAGGAAGGCCTCTGGATGCAGGCCATAACCCATTCAATAAACCTCTCATCAAAACAAACTCCTGAAGAGAACGATACAAGAAGTTCCAGCTCAGTCTATCATAAGCTCTCTCCATATCAAGCTTAATGGCCATAAGACACCGTCTGGCAGGGGCTCTATGTAGATCATGCATAAACTCCTGAGTGATGAGGACATTATCCGAGATAGACCGCCCTCTGATAAACACCCCTTGTTCCTCAGAAATAATACGGGGGATCACAGCAGGAGGCGAGAAGCTAAGAGACGGGCACAAACCTTGTACATAGTAGTACATAGGCTAATCGGTCTAAAATGCTGTGGTAGAGAAGCATCCGAGCGTTTAGGCACAAGAGTAATAAGTGTCCGATTCCAATCCTCAGGAATATGCTTAGATTGGAAAACATTTTGGATAGCCTGAACCATTTCCTGCCCAACGATATCCCAATAATGACGGAAAAAGAAGGGCGGGAACCCACCCGGCCCAGGAGCCTTATCCGGACCAAGCTCCCAAAGAGCCTGACGAACCTCCTCCGCATAAATAGGCCTGACAAGCAAGGCGTTATCCAAAGAGGATACCTTCCTGGTATCAGAAACCTGAGTAACCGGAACCCCATCACCAAAAGCTTCAGACCATCTGGATTGGAAGAAATGAAGAAGCTGAGAACGAATAGGATGAATATCCTCCTGATAATTCCCCTCAGCATCCACTAACCGCCGGATTCTGTTGGCTGCCCACCGTTCAGTGTAGCCTGGTGGAAGAATCTGGTATTACGATCCCCTTCACGGATCCACTGAACCTGGATCTCTGCCTCCAATATAACTCTTGCTGTCAAAGAAGGGAGTGATGACGAGCAAGATTCTCTCGCAACAAGGAGAGATCAGAGTCCAATAGAAAACCGTCCTGGTCCTCCTTCGACTGAATGGCACATATAATAGCTTCAGCCTGCTCCACTTGCCTAACCAGATCCCCAACCTCCAGTCTATTCCATCTGGAAAGTCTGCGACTGGCCAACATAAGACGGCGGGATATCCGATAGGCTGCATTACCCCTGATAGGAAGGTGCCAGATCTGAGAAATGATAGCCCGAGCAGCAGAGTGGACCGTCCAGAACCGTTCAAATCTAAACTGTTTCCTCAGATGTAGATCAGCCTCCAAGGAAATCAGAATAGGACAGTGATCCGAGGCAATCCTAGGAAGGTGAGTAACAGTGACAGCAGGGTATTTTTGGAGCCACTGAGCTGTAGCCAAAGCTCTATCAATTCTCTCCCAGACACGAGCTATCCCCTACCGGTTATTGCACCAAGTAAATTGGGCCCGAATACCCCAAATCCATCAGCCCAGTAGATCCAATGAATGATCTAAATTCAATAATATCAGCAGAGTTGGTGACTGGCCTACCCCCTCTCTTCTCACTGGCATCAGTAATGCAGTTGAAATCACCAGCAATAATGGAAGGAATCCCTTGAGCTAGGAGGGAAGTCAAATCGGACCAAAGAGCCCGTCGCTCACGGTAGTTCGTACTGGCGTAGACTACCGATAAGATCCAGAGGTCAGAAGTCCCTTCAGAGATAGCAAGACCTATCTGCTGATTACTTTGATGGAATGCATCAATCGTGATGACAGAGTCGCCAAATAGCCAAAATGCCTCCAGACTGCCCAACAGCCTCCACCGCATATAAAGACCAGGACCGGGCAATCTGCCTCTGAAACCGCACAAACTATCTCCTGACAGTCTGGTTTCTAAAAGGACACATATATCAAAATTATGTATCTGAATCAATCTACCAAAGGAGGAACGGAATGAGGGCTTATTAGCGCCTCTAACATTCCAAATTAAGATCTTCATAGATTAACTAGAAATAGCTAGGACCATCTCCTGGTCCTCTACCATCACACTATCAGCATTCTGAAGAGAGCAGTCCTGCAGGACATCTGAATCTGCATCAATGAGACATGAACCGTGGCCCATAAGATCTACAGCAGTATCCTGACACTCCTGGTCTGCAGGCCTATCAGGGTTAATCCGCTGCACCTCCTGATTCGATTCCAGGCAGCAATGAGACTAGGGCAAGTTTTGTGGACAAGGAATGATATCCACTCTGCATTTGGCCATATTGCCCTTGACTTTCCCTTTTCTCTTATCCGTTTTAGAGATAGATCTGGGGGGCATGCACTCAACAGGTCGCACCCGCTTGAGAGGCCCCGAACCCATTACCCTATTTTCCACCTGGCCATCAACAGAGGGAGCCAAAGCCAAGGATGCAAAAGGGTTAGCTGAGACTAGGGATTGGGCAGAAACAGATTCAGAAAACCCAATATGATCCACATTCAGCTTTCCTTAACTAACCCTTAGAAACGGCACGCTGCTGGAAAACCGGCATAGCCATCAGAGACTGTGAATCCTTCTTCCCTCCCACCTTAGCCAGCAACTGCTTCCTATTATCTAAGACATTCGAACCATCTGCCACCAAGGGAATTGTCACTGCCTCAGAGGATGAAATAGGGCTTTCCTTCTTCCCTCCCGGCTCACAACTAACTGAAGCAAAGTTCACTGACCCAGGCGGCCGTCTTCGTCCCACCTTCGACGGGATCTTCCAGCCATCCTTCAGACTCGAATCCGATGAACCTGGAAAAGGAGCAGAGCTGGGAACAGAGGCAGCCGGCTTTGTCTGAAGCAGGGGATCCTCTACACGCCTCCGTTGACGGACCGCAGCCAACCACGGCCCAAAAATAAAGTTGCTATCAGAGACCTCCGATTCAGCCATGACCTCAGGCACATAGGGACCCTCCAAATGCAAAGACCCACATTTTGGGCAGAAGCCTTTCCAAGGATTCGTAGACGAACGGCTGCCAGAATGGTCCACGCAGCCCCTGAACCCTAGTCCCAGGACGGAGGGGGCGGCACAGGTTGACACGGACCGCCACCCTAGCAAACCTCCCCTGGTCCTTGACACGTCGCAGCATCCGCACAGCAAAAGGACCCTGCTTGCTCCGAGATAGACCTGAGGATTTCTCTTTCCAGAACTCCATTGGGAGGCTAGGCATCCTCATCCAGACCAGCACAGAGGAGATGGACTGCTCGGCCGGAAAGAATTCCTGTCGCCAGGCTTCAGTTCGATAATCTGTCCATTGATCACCCACGGGTGATTGAGGACCAAATCAACCGCCTTCGGGTCTTCAAATCAAAATAAGTGGCAGCGGAACGCCAGGGAAACCTGGACGATGACTCCAGAGATTCTGGCACGTCTGAACTCCCGGATGTAGGCTTCAGCCGGCACCCATTTAGAGAAAGAACGGGCCATAACAGCATACTGCTGCCACCCCGCCGCCTCCTCTTCCAGCAGAGGAACCGAGACCTGAACAACATCCAGAAATATGGATTCCAGCCTCACCACCTTCGACGGAGAGGGAGACGAAGACACCCATTTGAATCCAGATTCCTGAGCCTTTCTCCGGTGAATCTGAACCTCCTCAGCCGAATCGGAAGCCATAGGGAGACGGAGGAAGGCAGGACGATAGCCAGAGGAAAGTCATGCACCCAGACGACGAAGATCGCCAGAGATCAAGAAGGAAGATAGCCGGAGCATAAATCTTAAAGCAAGGCAAAGAGGACGAACCAGGGAACCTCGTGCATGATTCTCAAAGCACACATCCGGGAGTTCTAACGTAGCTTTTTGATTTACATTTTCACGTAAGAAAATATCTACTCCTCTCCATGAGATCAATTTACTTTTATTGCTCCATCCTTCCGTTGTTCTTCTTAATTTATTTCTTCATTTCGTCGACTGTTGGCACACCTAAGCCTTTTAATATTTATTTTCTTAATAGATCTAGATAATAATTATCCCACTTTGTGTGTGTGTATATATATATATATATATATATATAAAGAGTATAGATTTGGCTTCATTGTCAAGCTGATAATGTAATCACCTTTTTCGCACTTAGATTCATATGTATCGTAAAACTATCTCATCTTTTTTAATGATTCTAAAGTAGATTACATTTGAATATATATATATATATATATATATATATATATATATATGATAAACTTAGTTTCATTCAATTAATGTAGTCAAGTCTAAATTGATCATCTTCCTCATTTTTGGATTGATACCGTTCTTAAATTTTAAATATATATAAAAAAAGATATAATAGTTTCAAAATCCATGTGAACCTAAAAATGAAAAAAATGATCGAATCTTACGTTCGAATATAGACAAATCTACCTCTTTATATACACGCATACAGATATCTTATATTATGCAATTCATACTTTATTTATTATTAAATTTGTTAGAGGAATAAATTTTGTTCATTAAATAAATATATCCTTTTCTACAGTGAATAAACATACAATCAAAAGAGAAGAAAAGAAAAACTAATGCCTTATGAATCGTACGTTCTCATTTGTTGAATTTGATAGAATTATGCTAATATTCTTTTCAACCTCGATATATTTTTCTCCATGTGTTCTTTTCTAGGAGTTTTACCTTGTTTCTGTTCAAAGTCTCTGAACAAAACACAAAAAGAGAAAGAAAAGAAAAGTATAATTTAGGTAATACCTTTGAATAATAATATAGATGGCTATGGTGCAAAATCATGATGACTGTGTAAGAATATCAATGGAACAAGACTAAACTTCTAGTCCAAGTCCTTGCAACTATTTTAGCCTTCCATTTTCAAACCCCATCCTCGTCAAAAAGGGATAAAACTTTTCTATCCTTGTTCCCACGGAAATCTGTATCATCACCTATTTTATTTTTAACAAGTCTCTATTTTTTTTCATAAAAATCCTCTCTGCATTAACCACATTTTTAATATTAAAATATTTATTTTTTATTTTAATTTTTACTCACTATATTTTAAAAATAAAAATAAAGTATCATGTTTTATACAATAAATAAAATAGATTCAAATAACTTAACTATAATTAAAAATTTATAAGCTAATTCATAAGTAATATATTAAAAGTATAATAACATAAGTTTTGATTATGAGCTACTTTATAAGAAATAAATATATGCATGAAACTATATTTATAATGTTAAAATATATAATAGTATTTAAGTGATATAAAATATACTGCGATTCTATAGGATAGAGATCAGAGACCTCATAAGGTGGAGAGCATCCTTTCCATTCCTACCTTATCTTCATTTATGAGGATAAAATTTAGGAACGATAATTTTCTTCGAATGCACAAGCATTTATCTGCCTCCATTTCATTTGGAGTAGGTATGAACATGACAGTTTGCTCACCCCACTCCATTTGAGATATATACTAATGAAGATTTAAGATCGAAAAAAAGAAAAAAATTTCATCTTAGTGAGCAAATCCTAACAAGCTAATATCATTTTATTACAAACCTTGCCCATAACGTGGCGAAACCTAGTACCAAATATGGAATAGAACCTCAAATCTGCAATACACAAGTTTCGAAAGGATGGACTTTGACCTATTACCTAGCAAGACAAGAACCAAAGCCATGATTTGTTGAGATGCCACATAAATAAACTCCCAAGGATCAAGATGATAAGTCAGGTTGTTGAACACTACAAGAATATCTTAATAAGTTCACATAAGTCTTCTTAAGAACCAAGGAAACATGTTTTCTAACCAAAAGGAATCATCCCCTCTTCATGTTGAAACATGCTTATTTATAGGCTAATTATATTCAAACCCTACATGAAAATAAGAAATTAAAAGAAAGAAAGAAAAAATAAGGAAATACCCATTCATGACCATCCATGTAGTCATGCCTATCCCATGCAGAAAAGGTGGCCATGCACATGTGGTCTATCCTTGGTCCTAATTCAAATTAACTTTAATGACATGGACAAATCTTGGGGCACCATCAGTGGTAAATATGTTCAGCTCTTCCTTTTGGACTTTCGGACTAAGCCGTTAATCGCTTTCTTGAACTTCTTAGCTTGAGCTCCGATGACAAGACCGCTTGGAACTTGAACTAGATCAGCTTGTGAAGCTCTAATCCGATTAGCTTCCTTGTTTTTATTATTCTTCTCCTCTTGAAA
Organism: Calamus simplicifolius; assembly: GCA_900491605.1. Taxonomy (NCBI): domain Eukaryota; kingdom Viridiplantae; phylum Streptophyta; class Magnoliopsida; order Arecales; family Arecaceae; genus Calamus; species Calamus simplicifolius. The sequence goes on along the minus strand of UESW01004885.1, from coordinate 142,644 downwards.
AGGATTTGTTCTCAAATCATCACTTCACTACAGTAAATACAAAGGGTAACAACGCTTTTAAAACTATTTCCCGACGCTTTTTTAGCGTCGGGATATAGTCTTTGACGCTTTTAAAAGTGTCGCTAGAAAGAAGGTGGAGAAGAAGTTTGCCGACGCTTTTTGAAAGCGTCGGTAAACTATAATCTGCCGACGCTTTTTAAAGCGTCAGTAAAAAATTATGCCAACGCTTTAAAAAGTGTCGGCAAATTATAGTTTGCCGACGCTTTTAAAAAGCGTCGGCAAGATCCCCCCCCCACCCACAAAAAGCCTGCCCGCTTCCCCTCCCACCCACAAAAAGCCCGCCCGCTTCCCCCCCCAACCCAAAACCCGCCCGCCCCCCCGCCCCCCCCCCCCCACCCAAAAAGCCCCCCCCCCCAACAAAAAAACCAGCCCCCCCCCCCCCCCCCCCCCCCCCCCCCCACCACCACCCACAACCCCCACGCCAACAATAAAAAAAAAAAAATTAAGCAAACAATATCAAATTCAGCTATCTCCAATCATAGGCCTTCACCATTAACAATAGATTGGTGTCATAATTCATTCACTGTTACTATGACAATCTTTATTTAAACTAACCAGTATATCAAATTTTCGGAGACAAGTATCCAATATGCTTTCCTAATCCTGATCCTTCGGTTTACAAATGCAAATGAACAAGGAAAGCACCATGTTGAAAAGCATGCTTAGAACATATAACTCAGACCACAGGCATCTAGGAAAATGAATTCAAAATGAATTAACTCATCAAAGGACTAGATGAAGGGCACAATTGACTGAAAATATTGGTATTGATCAAACAAAAGGAAGATCTAATGATTGATTAAATACCACAAAATCAAACATGGTATCACCAAGGGCATAGACAACATATATTTCCACTAACTCTCTCTCAAAAAGCATGCAATTCCATTAACAAACCTGAATATTAAATCATTTGAATACCTGCTCATCTGACAAAACCAGCAGGCTAAGAAGCCTGCAACATGATATTAATTGCTGTTGCTCATGCAAGGCATACAAAAAATAAAAATAAAGTAAAAAAAAACCAACCTCCACCACATTCTGCCTATCCTCCAAAAACAAGACTACCTCAACAACAGAGCACACACGAGTATAGAAGTATTGTAGCATATAAGTAATAGCTTCTCTTGCAACTAAAAAAGAAGTATCACATGGGAGAGTGGAAAAAAGCTTACAAGATCATAGAAAAGTACCAAGTGTCTATGCCAAAAATGTGAGCTGCATGCAAGACACATAACATACAGTGTTTTTTTTTTTTTTCTAAAAAAAGTTATAAAAAAAACTATCCGAAAACGTCCACTCAAGAACGGCATCAGGTGAAGCCTTTTGCACGCACAACAGTTCTTGTTGGAAGCGTGGAAATGAGGATTTCTCTTCTTCATTCAGAGTGTAATTGATACTCATCTTTTCCAGAGCACTTGCATTCATCAACAGAAATCTAGGAAAGCCAATGCAATAATCCTCCACAAAATTATCCTGGAAGTACAGCGTAATAGTTTTCAGCTGATTCCTCACACACTCAGAAGGTATCTGTCTATCCCAATAATCTTCCTCGACCATCTCTGAGTACATATGGAGATCATCTATCTGTCACATTATGAAGAGGCACAGAAGGACGTTACACCAAACAATGACGGAAATGTAATGAAGAAATTATTCTGGACGACTTACTCCAACTGTAAGCTCTTGCAAATTTGGAGAGCTACTAAAGATGCATGATAGTAATGAAGCAAGATAGACGTCATTGAAGTGCATTTTGAGAAATAGCTTCTTCAACTGGATCATGTGACGTTCAGGCGCCAGAATAATTGGGATCACCTCTTGGAACGCCAAGCACTTGACAAAAGAAAAGAAAACACGTAACAAAAATAAATTGGATGATAATAATTAGCTTATAACGGCGGAAGGAATCAAGAGACCAACCTCGGCAGCTTCAGTATCAAATTCCAGTTTAAGGGTTTTAACGTGGCTGAGCCCCACCGGCAACCATAGGAGCCTGCTGACCTCGCTCTCTTCTTCTTCATCCTCGCTGTTACTCTCCGCAATCTCAGGTCCTTCAAGATAAAGACACATAGCTGAGCTCCCATCCTTATTATTTCCTCCACCTCTTTTACCTCATCACCTGGTTCCATCCTGCTTCTCCTCCGGCTTCCAGCTGTCTCGGCATCGATGACTTCTGGCAATTAAGCTGGCAACCCCGTTCGCAATGTCTGATCCCATTGCGCACGTACTGGTCATCAATGCTTGTGAGTGCTGGACCCACCATTTCTTCAGACGTTTCGCTGCTCTGCCCTGCTTCAAAGCCTTTTGTAAATGGCCTTGTCAAGACATGAGGGGAAGGGTATATGGTAAAGTTGAGCTTCGACTTCTTGCCATAGTCCACAGAGAGCTTCTCCAAAAGCAGAGAACCAAGCTCGGAGCCAGTCCCACCACTGACCGCATGGAACACGAGGAACCCCTGGAGGCCGGTGTAGTTGTCGGCCCCGGATGCGGTCCAAACACAGGTCCACGATCTCCTTTCTGACTGAAGCATTTCGACAAACACATTAAAATCATATTTTCAACGCTAAGGCGACGTGAAATATCATCCAGACAGATTAGATGGATGGGGTCTTCCTGGTGTAGTGGCCACGAGCGAAGTTGTTGGCGGCGTCCTCCTTGCCGCTGATGAGCTGCTCGGGGTGGAAGAGCTGGCGGTAGGCACTGGTTTTGATCTTTGCTGCCTCTAATTCTCTCTTGCTCTGAAACGCTGCCATCTCCTGAAGCTTCTCCTCCATCAGCAACCTGGCCTCTGATAGCTTCATCTAGACCCTCTCCTCTCTCCACACCTCAGCAATCCTCAGTATCCTCCTCTCCTCTTCAATATCCCTCAACACCCGGTCCACCTCCTCTTGCTTCATGGCAAGCTCCTCCTCGAGCCTCTTGCACAGGCCATCCGCTGCTTCCCTTGCCTTCCTCTGCCGATAATCTGGCCATCGGGCTGCGAATCGATCCAAGGAAACGAATCCCAACGTCAAACGTTTGTAAGAACTAGAAACATGGCCGGATGTTAAGAGAAAAGAGAGAAGAGATCGACTTGGATGCCATGTTCGAGACAGTAGAGCTCCCATCACGCGTTGCCATCCTGGATGCCGACCTGGCCGATGTAGATGGAGATGCACTCTCTCATGATCACTTCGAAGGTGAATGGAGAAAGAAAGAAGGAAGAAAGAAGCGATGAGAAAGAGGGCTTTGGGTTAGGGCATTTGCAAAGACGCCTTGGAAAAGAAAAGGGAATCATCGCGCTTTCCATCCTGGCATAGGGTGCAGCGAACTGGGCTGAGCTTTATCTCGCGGAAATATAGGGAGGAGTTTCTACTACTCTAGCCTGGCTGCCGCTTCCGCCAGCTTCAGCTCCTTTGCCGCCAGCTTGAGGCGGACGACTTCTCCCCCACCAATGAAGACCCGGGTAGATCGATCTCCTTCATCGCGGGGCAATGACGGGCCTGCCGACGCTTTTAAAGCGTCGGCAATCTCCATAAATTTCTCACGCTTTATTCATGCGTCGGCTAAAAGCGTTGCTATACTTAATTTTTACTGTAGTGCTTATATCAAAAGAAGACAAATCAAAAACATTGAAATTAGCACTAACAGCATACTCACTTGGTAAATCAAGCTTGTAGGCATTATCATTGATATTCTCTACCACTTGAAATGGGCCATCACCATTCAGAAGAAGTTTAGAACACCAGTTTTTAGGAAAGCGTTCCTTTCTCATGTGCAATCACACCCAATCTCTTTGTTCAACACAACCCATTTGCGGCCCTTATTAGCCTGTTTAGCATATTACTCGATTCTCCTTTCTATGTTCATTTGTGCCTTCTTATAAATCTATCTTACAAATTTTGTCTTTTTGCTTGCCATCTAAGTTAACACGCTCACTCAAAGGTAAAGGAGTTAAATCCAAAGGAATCAATGGATTAAAACTATAAACAATTTCAAATGGTGAAAACTTAGTTGCAGAATGAACACTTTTGTTGTAAGCAAATTCAACATGTGGTAAATAATCTTCCCAAGTTTTTAAATTCTTTTTAATGATAGCATGCAACAAGGTAGATAAAGTCCTATTTGCTACTTCAGTTTGACTATCGGTTTGTGGATGACAAGTAGTAGAAAATAATAACTTAATTTTCAACTTTCCTCACAGGTCTTTCAAAGTACGTAACTCAAGAACTTTTCATCTCCATCAAAAACAATGCTCTTAGGCAATGCCATGGAACCTAACAATCTCTTTGAAAAATAAATCGCTATATGTGAAGCATCATCGGTTTAATGACAGAGTCTCTCCCCCTCTTAGTCTTAGGTAAGCCCAAAACAAAAGTCCATGCAAATATCAACCTAAGGTTCACTAGGAATAGGAAGTGGCGTATATAATCCATGTAGTTGCTGCTTAGATTTAGCTTGCCTACATGTAATGCATCCCCTCACAAATTCTCTCCACATCACATTTTATATGCGGCCAAAAGAAATGTTCATGCAAATTGCCTAAGGTTTTGGCTACACCAAATTGTTCCATCAAACTGCTACCATGTGCTTTTCTAACTAAAAACTCATGCAAAGAAGGATGAGGAATGTGAAGTTTATTTTCTAGAAACGAAACTCCTCATGCAAGTAGTACTTCCCACAAGCCCCCTTTATGCAATATTTAAACACATCTCCAAAATTTGAATCCAATGCATACAACTTTTTAATGCACTAAAATCCTAGCAACTTAGCATCAAGAGTTAAAAGTAAAGCATACTTGCGAGATAGTGCATCGGCAACTACGTTATCCTTACCTTGCTTGTATTTGATCGCATATGAAAATATCTTGATGAATTCTATCCACTTGGCATGGCATTTATTCAACTTGTGTTGTCCCTTCAAATGCTTCAAGGATTCATGATCCATGTGAATCACAAAATTCTTTGGCCAAAGATAATGTTGCCAATTTCTAAAGTTCAAATCAATGTATACAATTCTTTGTCGTAAGTGGAATAGTTTAGGACAGCTCTACTTAATTTCTCACTAAAGTATGCAACTGATTTTCTTTCTTACATCAAAACACCTCCAATACCTATACCTGAAGCATCACACTCAATTTTAAACATTTTAGTGAAGCTAAGTAAGACAAGTAAAGGAGCATTGGTTAACTTTTCCTTGATTAGCTTGAATGCTTTCTCTTGTTCCTCTCCCCAGTTATATGGAACGTTCTTCTTGATAACTTTGGTTAAAGGCATAGCTAGGCTACTAAATTCCCAAATAAATCATTAGTAAAAACTAGCCAAACCATGGAAACTTCTTACCTGCCCAATGGAGGTTGGCATTGGCCACTCTTGGATGACCTTCACCTTTTCTTCGTCCACCTCAATCCCTTTAGCACTAACAACAAAGCCAAAAAACACAAACTTATCCATGCAAAAGGTGCATTTTTTAAGGTTAGCAAACAACTTTTCTTTCCTAAGAACACCTAAAACAAGTGCCAAATGTTCAACATGATCATCCAAGTTTTTGCTATAAATTAGGATATCGTCAAAGTAAACAACTATAAATTTACCAGTAAAAGCACACAAAACATGGTTCATAGGTCGCATGAAAGTAGTAGGTGCATTAGTTAATTCAAAAAGCATAACTAACCATTCATACAACCATATTTTATTTTAAATGCAGTTTTCCATTCATCAACTTCTTTCATTCTAATTTGATGGTATCCACAAGATCAATTTTTGAGAACATACAAGGCCCATGCAATTCATCAAGCATATCATCTAGCTTAGGAATGAAATGACAATACTTTACCATAATGTTGTTAATGTTGTTGATAACTCAACAATCTACACATATCCTCCATGTTCCATTCTTCTTAGGCACAAACAAAACCAAAACCACATAAGGACTCATGCTCTTATGAACATACTCCTTTTCCAACAACTCACTTACTTGCCTTTGAAGTTTCTTTCTCTCTTTGGGATTACTTCTATATGTTGGCTGGTTTGAGATTGCTGCACCGGGTATGAAGTCAATTTGATGTTCAACTCCCCTAATTAGAGGTAAACCAAAAGGCACCTCTTTGAAAATACATCTTCGAATTCCTGCAAAAGAAAAAGAGTATTGCTCAACAAAGAACTGGTAAGATTATTAGTACATAAAAAGGCTGTACATGAGTACTATAAGGGATTGATTAGAAAATAATGCTCTCTTGATCTCACTTTTCTTTGCAATGAAACTGAATTATTTTTCTCTTGCTCTCACTATGGCCAAAATCCCTTCTCTCTCTTTTTCATTTTATCTTTCATTTTTCTCTTTCTCAGTTTCTTTTCTCTTAATTTCGGCCTTCTTTTCTTTCTCTCTCTTCTTTTCATTGCCTTTTGCAACTTTAATTGGTCTTCAAGAACTTGTTTCAGAGTTAATGGCACGAGAGATATAGACTGCTTTTTAATGGTAATGAATACTTATTAGTGAAACCATCATGTGTGACTCATCGATCGTACTGCCATGATCTTTCCAATAGGATGTGACATGCATGCATTGGTACCACATCACAGAGAACCTCATCCTCGTGCTTGCCAATGGAAAATGCCACCAACACTTACCTATTCACCTTAATTTCTCCATAATTGTTTAACCATTTGAGTCGTTATGGTTGTAGGTGTTTCAAGGTAGTCAATGCCAATTTCTCCACTAGTTCAATGCTAGCCATGTTTGTGCAATTTTCACCATCAATGATAACACTACAAACCTTGTTATTTACAAAGCACCGAGTATGAAACACGTTCTCTCGTTTGTTTTCCTTCTCCTTAATCTGAATACTAAGAACTTGCCTCGCCACCATTGCTTCTCCTTTCACAACATATTGCCCCTCATAGGCATCTTCAAGAGGTAGCATATCATCCACTTTATCTTCTTTCTCATCCTCTGACTTGATCTCTCTTTAAGCATTTACAGCCATTACTCTTTTGTTTGGACATTGGCTCACTATGTGACCCCTGCCTTGACATTTGAAACACCTAATATCTCAATTTCAAGAATTAAAAGAGTCAGGTTTACTTTAAGAACCTTGGCTAGTCGTGGCTTGTTTTGGCTTATATTTTGGTTTTATAGCCAGTTTCTCCTCTTTCCTCCCATAATTAGATTTTCATGAGAAAGAGCTCAAACTATGGCCTGCACATGCACCACCCCTTCTCTTGATTTGTTGCTCTACTAAGATGGCCATGTGCTCCATATCTTTCAATTCCAAATAATGCTATGTCTCCATCCTATCTTGAATCTCTTGATTTAATCCTTGCAAAAACCTAGCCATGGTTGCCTCTCGGTCTTCTTCTAGATCGGCCCAAATCATGGTAATCTCCATCTCCTGAAAATATTCCTCCACATGGAGAGAGAGAGAGGAGGCATCGGGCAGCAGGCTTCAGCATTCTAATCAATCCATCCCGAATGACGAGTGGGGTTACATGAATAATCCATGAGTAGTACAAAGCAAGGGATCAAGACATGAAATGCTAAGAAAATTCCTACCAAAAATTGAAACCCTAGGTTTACAAACAATAGCAGACATAAAATGTTAAGAAAAAATGGATTAGTGGGGATGATGAACTCATGGATTCTTCTTTCGATTTTGAGCTGAATTTGAGAAAGATTAGCTAAATCGTCTGGATGACGAAAGAATAGGGCTGCTGCAACGAAAGGGGCCGACGAACGAAGGAGGAAGACGAAGAGAAGAAATTTGGTAAGAGATGAAGGTGGGAGAAGATAATTAGCGATCCCGATGCTTTAAAGCGTCGTTAAGTCCCCGACACTTATAAGCATCGTTAACTGCTGACGCTTTCTAAAAGCATCGGCAAGTTTAGGATTTCTCGATGCTTTCCAAAGTGTCGAGAAAAAAGCATTGTTATTCCCCTCTTTTGTTGTAGAGTTAGGTGACCCTAGTTCTATACAATGTCCATGCGTAAAATGTGAAAATATGTAACAGGGAGGGTGGGGAAACCCCCCCCCCCATTTTGTCTTCTCCGGCCACGGTCGCTGCCGTGGCCGGCAGTGGCCTGGCCACGGTGGCCAGGCCACAGTCAAAAAAAAAAAAAATTGTAACAGGGGGGGGGGGTGGGGAAACCCCCCCCCTTTTGTCTTCTTCGGCCACGGCCGCTGCCATGGCCGATAGTGGCCTGGCCATGCCGATAGTGGCCTGGCCACGATGGCCAGGCCACAGTCAAAAAAAAAAATTTTTTTTAACAGGGGGGTGGGGAAACCCCCCCCCCCCCATTTTGTCTTCTCCGGCCACGGCCGTGGCCGCGACCGGAGAAGCGGCCATGGCACCGGTGCTCAGGACAAAAAAAAAAAAAAAAAACATGTCTGTTACAGGGGTGGGAAAACCCCCCTCCCCTATCTTCCACAGCCACGACCGTGGCCTGGCCACGGTGGCTAGGCAAAAAAAAAAAAATTTATTTATGCAATTATTTTTTGTGCATTTGTAGTTATTTACAATTTTTATGTCTTGATTATTTACATTCTGCTTCAAATTGAATGATGCATTAAATTATGTAATGCTTGATTGAAAGTCATGTTGTAGTTTTATTTAATTTCAGCAACAATTAGTAGTTTCAATGATTTATATTTTAGTCTTCACAAACAATTATATTCGACATAATAATCTTAAGAAGCCATTGACTATATATATAGAACACTATACCTCTATTTGTAGAATTGACAAGAATTTATGAATAACAAGCATAAGTTCGATTGTCTTCGGATTTTTATATTATTAATCACAGCACTATAACCTTTAGACCCGTTTGAGAATTTGTAAGATTTAGTCTTGCAAATTCTCAAATTGTCCTGGTGGACAGTTTGAGAATATTTTTGCGATATGTTAGTCTGCTATTAATCATCGTTGGTTGAGATTGCGGTTTGTATTTGCTCATACGTTCTCCTAGTGTGGCATATATGCCACACATTTAGGAGAACATATGGGGAAATGCTGCTGAAATTTCAACGTAACCGATCGATGATAATTAATAGCAGAATAACATATCACAAAAATATTCTTGAATGGGATAGGGCCTTACCTTTTAGACATGGAGTGAAGGTTTAATTAATTTAGGACACTTGAAAGCTTGTGAAGTCTCATGATTGAACGAACCGCCTTGCGGCCCGACCCGAACTCAAGCCCTACCATTAGCCATGAACCTATGCCTCGGTCCTTGCTAGCACGCCAAGGATCGTAGCCGTGGCTCGCCCTTGCATGGTAGGGACCTTAGTTGCCTAAAAGAAAATTGGTTTAGTTATAAATGATTTAAATGGTTGTTATTAACCTTAGTTGTGTAAAAGAAATAATTTAGTTATATATTTAGTAATACTAATATAGTTTTATTTTGTGGTTTCTTTAATGGTTTACCAGACTTTGTATAAGTCGGTCAAAAATGAGCGGGGCTCGCTCATGGATGTATGCAAGGATAAAAGATGGCTTGCTTAATCCAGATTTTCTGAATGGATTGGAAGAATTTATCGCATTTGCATGTAGCCAACCTGAATGGATGGATGGGCCTAGGATTAGGTGCCCATGCAACTTCCACAGGTGTCAGAATAAAGCCTACAGAGATGTTGAAACTGTTAAGGTGCATTTGTGTAAGAAGGGGTTTGTTCCTGATTACTATGTTTGGTACTGTCATGGTGAACCAGAGGATATTCCAGCAGCTGTTATAGGCCAACAAGAGTCAATTCCCGTAGATGAACCATTTGTGAATTTAAACACATATGAACAAATGGTGATGAATGCATCGGGTAATGAATTCAATCAGAATACATTTATGGAAGAACCAAATCCAGATGCACAGCAATTTTACGATATGTTGCGTGCTGCAAATCAAGAATTGTATCCTGGTTGTGAGGGTCATTCCCAGTTGTCTACAGCTGCTCGAATGTTGAATATTAAGGCAGAACATCGATTATCAGAAAAGGCGTTCAATTCTGTAGCTGGGTTAATCAAAGAAATTTTGCCAAATGATAATGTTGCGCAGACAGTTTTTACGCAACAAAGAAGTTGTTGCGTGGGCTTGGGCTCCCAGTTAATAAGATCGATTGTTGCTTGAACAATTGTATGATATTTTGGGGTGAAGACTCAGAGCTGAGATGGTGTAAGATTTGTGGGCAATCGAGGTACAAAAACAGCGAAGGAGGAGCCAGTACAAGTAGGAGGAAAAGTGTGCCTTACAAGAGGATGCATTACTTTCCTCTTACCCCACGCCTGCAGAGATTATACAGATCTGAGGCAACAGCTGCTGATATGAGATGGCATGCCGAACATGAATCTAAAGAGGATGAAATGCGGCATCCATCAGATTCAAAGGCTTGGAAGCATTTCAATGAAAATCATCCTGATTTCGCTGAAGATATAAGGAATGTGAGATTAGGTCTTTGTACCGATGGCTTCCAACCATTTGGTCAAGCGGGGCAACAGTATTCATGTTGGCCTGTGATACTGACTGTATATAACCTTCCTCCGTGGAAGTGCATGAAAGATACTGCAATTTTTAACCGTTTTGGTTCCAGGACCATCAAATCCAAAGGAAAAGATTGATGTCTTTCTGCAACCGTTGGTGGCCGAATTGAAAATGTTGTGGGAAACAGGAGTCGTAGCCTACGACATTTCTATGAAACAGAATTTCATCATGAGAGCTGCTTTGATGTGGACAATAAGTGATTTTCCCGGCATATGCAATGTTGTCTGGTTGGAGCACTGCTGGACGTCTGGCATGCCCTCATTGCATGTATGATTCGGATGCATTTACATTGCAGAAGAGTGGTAAGCAGTCATGGTTTGATAACCATAGGAAGTTCTTGCCCCCAAATCATCCTTACAGGCGTAACTTGATCGCCTTCCGGAAGAACAAAGCAGTCACAAAATTTGCCGAACCGGTTAGGTCCGGCACGGATATATTTGATACTATAGAGCATTTGGGGTTGATGTATGCATGGGAACCGGATGCAGATAGAATAAATGGCCGTATATGTAAAGAACATAACTGGAAGAAGCGAAGTATATTTTGGGATTTGCCTTATTGGAGCACAAATCTCATCCGGCACAACTTGGATGTTATGCATATCGAGAAAAATTTCTTTGATAACATATTTAACACGGTGCTAAACATCCCGGGAAAAACAAAAGATACTGCAAAGTCAAGAGAAGAACTTAATCAGTACTGCAGAAGAGGTGATTTGAGAAGGAGTGCCGATGGGACCTATCCTAAAGCCTGTTACACTCTTGACAGAAATTCACGAGAAGTTTTATGTAACTGGCTTAGAGGGTTAAAATTTCCAGATGGTTATGCCTCAAATATCGGTAGGTGTGTGGACATGCATAAGCTCAAGTTGTTCGGCATGAAGAGTCACGACTGCCATGTTTTCATGCAACGGTTATTACCTATAGCTTTTCGTGAGTTGCTTCCGCAACATGTCTGGAAGGCAATTACGGAGCTCAGCTTGTTCTTCAAGGAGTTATCTGCCGCAGTCATTACTTCTGCATCCATGGCAAGGCTTGAGGAGGAAATTCCAATTATTTTATGCAAGCTTGAGCGAATATTTCCTCCCAGTTTTTTTGACTCAATGGAGCATTTACCGGTTCACTTGCCATACGAAGCGAGCATAGCTGGTCCCGTGCAGTATCGCTGGATGTATCCTTTCGAGAGGTAAATATATACATCATTAAGATATGTTGACATTTCAAATATTATTTCATTGCAAGAAAATTGGTTAATTTTTTGTTTCAACTTTACATATAGGTATCTTAAGAAGTTAAAAAATAATGTGCGTAATAAGGCAAGGGTTGAAGGTTCTATATGCAATGCACACTTGGTCGAAGAAGTTTCAGCTTTTGCCTCGCATTACTTTGAGGGTCACGTCCACACGAGGAGCCGAAATCTTGGTCGTAACGATGACGTATGTGTGGACGAAGGAGAACCTAATGACGGTAGAATATCAATTTTTAAAGGTATCGGCCGTTCATTTGGTGGGCAGAAGTCAAGAAATCTTAGCGATATGGAGTATAATGCAGCACATTATTACATCCTAATGAACTGTAGAGAAGTCGATCCATATATTGAGTAAGTGTATACTTCAATGCTTAATTGAAATTTTAATTTAAATTACAATATACCATAATATTTAATTTCTAACATAGTTTTCATCCTTTTCATCCCATAAGGATGTTTTGTGATAGACAACGACAGATGAATCCCGACATCAGTCAAGTTGCAATTGGGCAGAAATTAGAAACGGAGTTTGCTTACTGGTTTTATGAATTTGTGAGTAGTATCACTCAATCAATTTCGATAATGGCTTTTATTTTTTGAATTGGATGTGAATAGCTTATTAATTTATAGGTAAACGGTCCATGGTCCACAACCGACAATATTTTCATTAAATGTCTATCGCAATGGCCATTGAAGACCGTAACAACCTCTACTGGCTATTTTGTAAATGGGTACAAATTTCAGATTGAACGATTAGCAGCTTCAAGAGGCACGCAGAACTGGGGCGTGTGTGTTAAAGGAGAAAGTGTTGGAGCAAATATGCAGGATTATTATGGAAAGTTAGTAGAGGTGGTTGAAGTTGAATATCCCGGTTGGCCTATGAAACGAACCGTATTGTTTCGTTGTGATTGGTTCGATCCGATAGTTCCTGTGGGCAAAAGGGTTCATAACGACTACAATTTGGTTGAAGTGAACCATCGACGAAGATTGCAGAAATATGACCCATTCATCCTTGCATCCCAAGCTCAGCAAGTCTTTTACTGCGGATATCCAAGTTTGCGCAACGACAAGCGAGATTGGTGGGCCGTTTCTAAAATCGTCCACGTTCAACAATCGTATTAGAGGAGAGTTCATCAAGTCAATCAGCCGAGTGCCCTGCATTTCAAGAGGATGAGATGGAAATGCATGCAATTGAGGACGACACAAGGGCTCCTGAAACATCACTTAGAGATCCAAATGGTGATGTCCAAGAAATTGCGGATGCAAATGTTCGGTTTCCTTCCGATGATAATGAAACTGAATCGCAGTCCGATACGGCATCGGATGTTGAACCAACATTTCACGAAACAAATGACACCGATTAAACATAGAGGTTTTTTAAAATTTAACTTTTTTTATAAGTGTTAAATTTTTACATAGTCAATCATTAATCGTAATTTAATTGTATGAATCTTTAGTATTTTCAGTATGACGGGCAGAGGTAGATCTACCGACGACAGACGGAGTGAGCAGGGACGTAGCCCTGCTGCATCAGATCACATGAGCGTCGGAGATGGAGAGTTTGGATCTCCAGCAGTCGCACAGCCTTCGATCTCTCCAGCAGTATTACCATCCAGCCGATCGGCACATACCTCCGAGAGTTCTTCCACCATCGGCCGCACCGTACTTCGACTTGATGCTCAGGGGCTGTAAGTATATACTAATTAAAAATATATGTTTATGTTTTTAAGTCAATTACTTATAAACATGCATTTTTTTAACAGATTTATTGAGCAGCATCATGTATCCAGCCACATCAGCGCCGTATTTCAGAGGCGTGCAGATCCCAGTGGCTACGATTGGCGCCACGTATCTCCAGCCACGAGGGAGTTTTATTTTTCTGAGTTTCAGGTAAACTTATTAAATACAATTTATCACTGATATAAATTTCTTAATCTTAATAAATTCAGAAACTAACTGTTTATTTTAATGCAGAAAAAGTTTACGTGGGATCCTGCCAGCCATGATGCCATTAGGGCAGCATGGGAGGCTCTGACGGGACGCCGATACTCCGACATGCTTCATCGTTGGAGGTCATCGGGTCAGCGTCCTGCGCACGTGCCAGAGGGTATTTGGCACGAGTGGCAGCAGGCCTGGCAGTCCGATGGCTGGCGCAGGAGGTCCGCATCAGCCAGCACGAACCGCCGATCTGAGAAGGGCGGTCCTGGCACGGGTCTCTCCCGCCATACTTCGGGCTCCATTTCGATTCAGGAGCACAGACGGCGTATGGTAAGAAAACATAAATATTTTAATTACTATTTTAGTTATTTACAAATATTTGTATTAATATCATTTTTTTATTGTTATAGTCTGAGCAGGAGGGCGGAGATCCTGGTGAGTTTCGTCTATTCAGGGCGACACACACCAGGAGGGACGGTTCCTGGGTCGACACGCGATCACGGGAGGTTGCGGTAAGAAATTAGATTTATGTAGTATCTGTTTAATTTCTAAAATTTTATTTCAAGAAATTTATTAACTCATTTATTGTTGATTTCATAATTTAAAGACACGAGTCGAGGAGCTTCGCTCCCAGGCATCGCAGGTCGACTCTACTGATGGGGAGACGCCCGTCGAACTCTCAGCAGAGGAGAGTCGGCGTGTGTTTTTGGAGGCTGTTGGTGCCCAGCCACGAGACCGCAGGGTCTATGGTCTGGGCACTAGAGCTTCTACATATTTTCCCCATCAGGCCTCCAGCTCGCGAGTTTCTGGTGATATTCCTCCCGAGCGTTTAGACGACCTTCGGAGATCTATTGCAGAGGAGGTTCGGCAGGAGGTCGAGCAGGATTTCGAGGATCGTATGCGAGGCCGGGATCAGGAGTTGCAGACATGCGAGATGAGATGCATTATTTGCGGGATATGGTTAGCCGCTTGTCGCAGAGTCTCAGCCTCCACAGCCTCCACGTGATCGTTCAGATTCTTGATGTATTTTTTTTTCTTTTTTATGTTGTACATGAAAACTTCAAAATTTTAATATATAATTATTTTTGAAATTGAATGATTATTGTTTGGATCAATATGAGTGAAAATGTTTCGATCAATATTTAAATTAACGAAATTGTATTAACCGTTTTAATTTTTAAATTTTATTTTTTTAAAAAATAATTTGCGACGCATTAGCGACTGAATTGCATCGCTAATATTTTTAAAATATTATTATTAAATATTGCGACGCAATGAAAATATTTTAAAAAAATTAATTAGCGATGCATTAGCGACTCAAATTGCATCGCTAATATTTTAAATATTATTATTAAATATTGCGATGCAACGGCATCGCAATATTTTTTTAAAATTAATTAGCGACGCATTAGCGACTAAAATTGCGTCGCTAATATATCTAAAATATTATTAATAAATATTGCGACGCAATGACCTTGCGTCGCAATATTTTAAAAAATTTTTAGCGACGCATTAGCGACTCAAATTGCGTCGCTATTATATTTAAAATATTATTATTAAATATTGCGATTAAATGCAATATTGCGACGCAATTGAATGCATCGCAATATTTAATAATAATTTAAAATATTAAAATTTAGTTTTAAATTTAGCGACGCATTTTGATGCGTCGCAATATTGCGACGCATGTTGCGTCGCAGAGAGTCGCAATATTGCGACGCAATTGCGACAAATTATATTGCGACGGATCTGAGCGACGCCGTCATTGCGTCGCTATTGCGTCGCAATAGCATGTTTAGCGACGCATTAGCGACGCATTTGGGCGTCGCAATATTTTTTTTTTTCTTGTAGTGGATCTAGTAAATCTAAAAATTCAAAGTGAGCTACAACCAATAGTGGATAAAAAAAGGACATATTTGCATGCTGCAAGTTACATACTTTCTAAGTCTGAGAAAATTAAATTTTGCAAGATGCTATTTGCACTTAAAGTTTTCGATGGATACTGCTCTAACTTAAGAAATTATGTTTCTATGGAAGAATTGAAGCTTTATGGCCTAAAATTTCATGACTACCATACTTTGATCCAATAAATTCTTCCACTGATATTACAAGGATTGTTGAATAAGAACATAAGATCCACAATAACTAGACTAAGTTTGTTCTTCAATGCACTTTGAAATAAAGTTATGAATACTTGTAATCTCAATTTGGTACAAGAAGAACTTGTGAAAACTTTATGTCTGATGAAAAAGAATTATCCTCCTTCATTTTTTGATATAATGGTTTGTTTAACAGTATCTTGTATGCAAAGTCTAGTTATGTGGACCAGTCTATTTAAGATGGATGTATCCTTTTAATAGATTCTGAAGATCTTAAAAGGATATGTATGCAATTGCAATAGGCTAGAAGGTTGCATTGCATAATGTTATATTGCTGAAGAAGCTTTAGAATATTGTTCGAAGTACTTGTCAAATATGAAAGCTGTTGGGATCCCATCAATGAGAAATGAGTGTGATGGTTTAGAAAGTATTGAAAAACTACTTTCTGGTTCTCATATATTTAGAGCTGACGTGAAAGAGTTAGAGCAAGCACATCTTTATGTGTTGAAAAATATAACAAAAGTTGAAGCTTATATAGAGTAAGTCAGACCATCACATGTTATTTGAGTCTCATTAAATTTTCTTATTTTTAAAGTATGTGATCATAACTCAATAAGTTCTAACATATAGATAACATATGAAAGAATTGAAGGCAGCTGATCCAAATAAAATAAAAAGACAAAAGTGGCTTCAGGATAAGCATAATCGAACGTTCATAAATTGGTTGTATGAAAAGGTATGACTATGTGCTTGGCATCTTTTAGGAGATCATCATTTATTTATACTTAACTATCATTTATGTTGCTGAATCTTAAAAATGAATGTAGGTTGCGTATGAGATTAAGGAATTCAATAACGTAATTTCTGATACGCTTTGATGGATATCTCGTGGATCCAATCCCAAGTGATAAGATATGATGGATATCTTATAAATAAAGTTTGATTTTATACCTAAAAATGTAATAGTACCAGATATGTTCAAAATAGTGGTGTCACCTTAACTGTTAAAACAATGCAAGTGTCTAGCTCAAAGGATAAGAACCCAATAATTTCAAACATATCCTTTTATGGGGTTCTTTAAGACATATGGGAACTTGATTATATTGAATTTAAGGTGGCAGTTTTTAAGTGTCAGTGGATTGAGAGCTCTAGTGGAGTTAAAGAAGACGAAGATGGATGCACAATAGTTGATCTTATTAAAATCGGACATAAGTCAGATTCTTTATTTTGTCTACTCATGCCCATCAAGTGTTTTATAGAAGATGAAAATGATTCAGCTTGATCGATTATAGTTCCAAACTCAATGCACACATTTAATGGTTATTCAAATGATGATGAGTTAGGTGATACGGTATTGGAACATTGTGTTATCAGATCATTGCCTGATATACAGTCTTTTGATATTATGGATGATTCTCATCTACCTTATGTGCGGGATGATAGTGAGGGTACTTGGATTGCTAATAATTAACATAAAATGGTAATAGCTTTATTAATCGTATATTCACTTGTTTTTGTTATCTTATTATATTTATTTTTATGTATTATAATTTTTATTAATAATAATAATTTACTCTTATTGTATAGGTTGCTGACTACGGATGAAGAATCTACGTCAACAGCATAAAAGGTCAAAAGAAAAAGGGGTCTAACAACTATGCCTAGAGTAGTGAAAGCTAGGTCTTGTGGAGAAGTAAAGGAGGTAGCTTACAATAGAAAAGGACAATCTTTAGAGAAGGTTAATACGGAAATGCAAAGTTATCTAAATGTTATTGCTAAAACCACTATGCCTATTGATTTCAAAAATTGGATTTCAGTTCCTAAAGAACTAAAAAATAAAATTTAGAATCAAATAAAGGTGAGTTTTCTCTTAATTTTTTTAATTAAATTTTGATTTCATTAGTATGCTCTTATTTGACAAAATTTTATTTTGTCATCTGCTTTTACAAAATGAAGATAATTTAAGTGCAAGTTGAAGATAAAATTCTTGAATCCATTGGAGAATAGATGATCCTTATTTGACAACCCTCCTAAGTACTATCCATTCATAAAAAAAGAAGCCTGGAATGCCTTTGTCATCATGTATAGTTCTCCAAAATTTTAGGAATGGAGTAGGTTGCAAAGTGAAAGCGTAAAAAGCAATGAGTATCGACATCATTTATATAGGGATGAATTTGTTAATGTGGAAGAAAAGATAGTAAGTGTTGAATATTTAATTCTATATTATTGAGTAATTATTAGCTAATTTTTTATTAATATATTAGTTGTCTAATAATTATAGAAAAAAGAGATGGGCATCGATGAAGACATTGGATGAAGTATTGTATGAAAAGTTGTTTATTCAAAAGGTGATGGTTTTGAGAGTGAAGTCATCCACGAAGTCATATAGAAGATTATAAGTAAATATGTAACAAATTATTTAATAGATAATTATAGATTCTTTATAATTTCCTAATGTATGGTTTGTTTTGTCTACATATCAAGGTGACTATACAATGAAGGTGAAAGATGGATCAATACAAGAATCGGAACAAAAAGATATACTAGGAATGGCATTGAAAAATTTCGAACATGATGGTTGAGTAAGGGGTGTTGGAGGCATGGTTACCCCTACAACCTATTTCAATCTTTCAAAAAGAACAAAAACAAGCAAAATCTTACAACATTTGTTAGAAAAACAAAAAAAAACTGAACCAACAACAAAGAGAAGATGTTGAGGAAAGAAAATCATTACTTGATCAGCTACGTCAACTTCAGAAAGAAAATACAAAGTTGAAAGAAAGTCCTAAATATGTTGCAAAGGCTCAGCATGTTTCAGACAAAGGTAGCAGCTACTCAGTTAAAAATTTGCATAAAAATAAAACTGTTGTTGATTTTAATACAAAAGATGATGCAAGTCTAGAATTTGTTATCATTGGACAAAGAGACATGCAAAAGGTATATTGATATTTACTTATATTTTTAGCACTTTATTTAAATTCATAGTACTTATATTTTCTAAAGTTATTACTTTGAAGAAAAAATTATGCAAATTGATAGTAGGATCTATTAATAATATAATTGGATATGGTACAGTGATTGAAAATGTAGCACCAAACTCTGTTGTACATGGAGTTTCTTTGGGTATTCATAATTATCGTGTATCTATTGATGTTTATTTTGACAATGATGCTCTCCTTCAATAACACTTGGTGATGATCCTGTGAAAGTTAAAGATTTTGTTACTTCTCACATTGCATGGCCTCGAGCATTAGTTATTGATGATCGACTCAAGGTATTTAAAACTTTTTAACTTATTTATAAATTTATGATTAATTTATATTGATAAACTATTTGTTATGTAATATATGTGAATTAAATTTTATTACCATGAACATGCTAAGATTGTCTCACAAAAGTTATAGATAAAAAGCAAAGAAAAGGGTTCATGGAGTTTGTCATATTTAAAGAATCACATGAAAAAAGTTTGGGAGATACAAATACAATAACTATGGCATTGAATGTTGGTGTCTTTGATCATGAACGGGTCTGTTATATTATTCGAGAAGATATCGATCACTTTTACTCAATGAAGAAGATTACTTCTAGTTGTATTGTGCTATATATATGAGGTAATAAGATATTTTTATATTTGTTACGTTTCATATGCAATTACTAGATGTTACAAGTTTCTAATAATAACTATGGGATTGAATAATTTGATTTATGTAGCTATTTGTACAACTAACTCAAGAAATCAAAATTGCTCAACATGTATGGCTTCGTAGACCCTGGACAGATCTCTGTACACTTTGGATCAATTGGAGCATGATTAGATTTGATTGCTAAAAATTAGAATGTTGTTATATGGATCAATTGTTTCTAACTCCTTATAACTCTGGAAAGTACTTTTTTAATAAAAAACAATATTTTTGATATCAAGTAATTGATTATTGTTATTATATTTATGAAGAGATCACTTGTCCTTGATGGTTATTGACCATGGGGACAAAATATATTTTTGTGATTCTATTGGACGTTCAGCGAAAAAAGAATTGAAAGATATTATTAATATGTAAGTATTTATTTCTTTATAATTTTATAGTAATTTATCTGGGTTATATCATTTGAGTCTCATACTATTATTATACTTTGTTATATCAGCGCACTCAAAATATACAATGCTAAAGCTAACCGAGTTGCAAGAAAAATACTTACTTGGGGTCAGTTTAGGTATATTGAGTTGCATATTCTTTTTAATAATTCATAAAATTAGATCTTATTTGTTTGAATCTTATAAAATCTTTTAAATTTATTTTTTAAGTGTCCTAAGCAACCAATAGGTGTTGAATATGGCTATTATGTCATAATGTATATGAAGAAAATTATTAAGAATCATATTATTTTAACTTATAAAAATGTAGGTTATTATTGCGTGCTTGATATAAGTAATACTTTTTATGATTTTAGATTTGTGTGTCATGTGTTATTTAGTGTTTCTTTTCTAAGTAACTTATGTATATATGCAATTTGGTGAGAAGAAAATTTATAAATAAGAAGAGATCAATATTATGCACGAAGAATGGTGCGAGTACTTGTAAGGTTTCATTTGAAGAAAAATTATCAAATGACTATATTATAGTTCTTGATTAGAAAGTATATTGAAGTTTGGATTATCTAAAAATGTTATGGATGTTTGTATTGGATATTTCAATTCAATATATTTGGAGTTTTTTTAGAATTAAAAATATATGTTTGTATGACAGTATTAGGTATTTGTATGACAGTATTGGATATTTCAATTCAATATATTTAATTTTTTTTAAATTAGAAGTATATGTTTGTATGATAGTATTGGATATTATACTACGTTTTAAATATAGAAACCTATCTAAAGTAAACGATAGACTATTTTTAAATAAAAAAGTAGTCTTTTGTATAGTTATAGACTACATTTTCTGATAAAAACATAGTCTAAATGCATTTAAAGACTACATTTTTTGACTTTTAACTACGTCTAAAAAACGTAGTCTAAAAGCGAGACTTTTAACTACACTCACCTGGACTACGTTTTAGAAAACATAGTCTAAATATAAAAGACAATGTTTTTTAGATATAGTCTAATTAAAAAAATCATTGTAATGATACTTCGATTTTCTTGACTAAGACCTTGCAACTTTTGCATAGCTCTTAGTAGTAATGACTTGGCACAAATTGCCTTCTCATCACCGCCTTTATCTCTTCCCATGTCTTGATTGAACGTTTCCTATTTCTTTGCCTATTCATTACTAATTGATCCCATCAAATAATAATGTAGTCAAAGAACTCAATGGCAGCAAGCTTCACCTTTTTTAACTCTGAGTAGTTGTTACAATTGAACACCAACTCCACCTTCCTCCCCCATTCTAGATAGACGTCAAGGTCACTCTTTCCTTCAAATGAAGGAATCTTCGTCTTAATACTCCCATGTTAAGGTTTTCATGGTTCTGATCTACTCTATTCCGCCCATCATATCTCCTTACGCAAACAATTGAGTCCCGATAATCTTCTCCATCAAACCCATCCTCCTAGAATTCCTCATTGTCCAACCTCACTTCCCTTGGATGAACTCTCCCTTCTTTGCATGTTAGGAACATTACGTGATGTCTCCAGACGTGTATTCTCCAACTAATCTATCCGTTCATGTACCTATTCCATCCTAACCCTTAAAAGTCTCTTCATCTCACTTGTTAACGCCTCCATGATAAACTTAGGATCAACCATTTTTAAGAACTTTCCCAAGGAGCTTTATCTTTATTGTTCCACAGTTTCTTGCAACACAGCGTTAGAAATAATAGGAAATAAAAAACCTCACCCACTCCCTCATGTGTCTCACTCGAAGAATAAACCACTTAATTTTGCTTATATTTTCTCTCAATATTATCAGCTTTTATTCCTCCTATAGTCTTATATATATACTCTTGCTTTCTTCTACACTTTGTGTCTTCTTTAGTTCTTACTTAGACTCAAGGAATCAGCCACAAATAGTAGCAAATCAAGATGAAAATCAATCAAACAAATCATAAGGAGTACTAGACCTTAACCAAAAGGAATTAAGCAAACAACGGATTAGGTTTAGGAAGCACAAAAAAATACCAGGATTGTTGAGCAAAATTTTAGGCTTTGGGATAACGTGAAATTTGGATCCTCTTTATTTCTTTCTCTTTTTTATCTCTTTTTTTTCCCCTTTTTTTCTTTTTCCTTTTTTTTATATTTTTCCTTCTTTTTGGATATCACAAACAAGGCCAACAAAATTCAACACAAACTAGAATTTAAACTTACTTCAAAACCAATCAGAATTCGGCCAAGAACAAACCCTGCAAACGCTAACTGGCAACGAAGATCCTCAAGAATTCCTGCAACAAGATTTGCAGCAAGGGCAACAAATAACAAAAGAAGACATTAATTCGAAATTAATTTAAACAAGAAAACAATAAAGGTTAAATGAAACCTATTTTAGAACCTAGGCTCTGATACCAAACTAATACAAACCTTGCCCACAATGTGGTGAAACCCGGTAGCAAAATAAAATAGAACCCCAGATTTGCAAGAATAAGTTTTGAAAAGATGGACTTTGACTCATTACACTTTGACTCGTTACCTAGTAACACAAGAACCAAGCTATGATTTATTTTTATTGAGATGCCATACCAAGAAACTCAAGAACTCCTAAGGATCAAGGTGATAAGTAATATTGTTATAGAACGTCACAAAAATATCTAGATAAGCTCATAAAAGTCTTCTTAAGAACCAAAAATACACAATTTCTCACCAAAAGGAATAATCCCCTCTTCATGTTGAAACACGCCTATTTATAAGATGATTACATTCAAACCCTAAATGAAAATAAGGAAAGAAAAAAATAAGGAAAGCCTCATTCACACCCTAAATTAAAATAAAAAAAATTAAAAAAAAAAAAAAAGAAGAGAAAAACCTTCATTCATGCCCATTCCATATAGTCACGTTCATTCCACGCAAAAAAGGCGGCCATGCATATATGGTTTATCCTTAGTCCTCATTCAAATTAACTTTAATAATAT
The DNA here is from genome assembly GCA_900491605.1 of Calamus simplicifolius. NCBI lineage: Eukaryota > Viridiplantae > Streptophyta > Magnoliopsida > Arecales > Arecaceae > Calamus > Calamus simplicifolius. The sequence continues at coordinate 119,730 of UESW01004885.1, read as the reverse complement.
GGATTAATCTTGGTGTACCATCAATATGCATGTTCAGTGCTTCCTTTCTTGAACTTCTTAGCTCGAACTCTCATGAGAGAATCGCTTGAAACTTGAATTGGATCAGTTTGTGAAGCTCTAATTCGATTAGCTTCCTTGTTTCCATCACATTCGATCTTTTTTTCATCATCTCTGTATTCAACTCTATGGTGCTTAATCTGAGTCGTTTACTCGAAACCTCTGGTCAATTATTGGTACTAGTTCGAAGGGCTGAGAAATGGACAGATTACATCACAAAAGAAGAGCCAAGCATTTTTATGGAATATTTTGTGGTTGTGAGCCGAACAAACCGCCCACATGTAAAAAAGATAAAAAAAGAGCATCTCGTCCGTGCATGGATGCCCATGAGAAAGTGAAGGATAATACAAGTGGAGGGGATTCTTTCTTTCTCTTGTAGCTTACTTGCTTATTATATACAAAGGTATTCAAAGTCCCGGGCCTAACAAAAGCAGACATGCTTGTCAAACTTAATTTAGACTAGAACATAATCGAGATACGATTGTTCATCATCTTTATTTCTTAAGTTATATATGTCATGAAAAAATAAAACATTTTATTAATTTCGTAAGAAGAATAAAGTCTTTTGTCTCGTAGAAGGAAATCCATGGGCTCAAAAAGTATCAAACTTCAGCTTACCAACAACGAAAGGAATGCATATTGGCCTAATGAAAGATTCACTTAAAAAAGCCAAATGCCGCCTACGAGTTAAGTAGAGAAAAAAAATTACATAAATTATGTGAGAGTTTGGGAGAAGGGTAAAAATCATGAGAATATCGGTGGATTAAGGAGCCTAAGCAAGCCATATAATTCCATTCAATAAACTCAAACGACCTAATTTGCTGCACCTTCACAAATCTCGCGAATTGATGAGGCTATTCCTAGCCATCTAATTTAATTAAAAGAATACATTCTATGGATTCTACATGTGTTTAGATTTATAAATAATTTATTGATAAGGCTTAGATGCATATTTGAATGCATTTTATATGCTCATTCAAATCCTTTAAATTAATGCTAAGTCAATGAAAAATATCTTCTTTTCAAAATCATGCAAATAGGTAGTGAAAATTTTGATATCTTATTAAGTATTAGCTTTAAATTATTTATTAAAATATTGTTAAAAAATAAGAGAAGAAAGATTTTTAAAATCTGGATTAGTTTTTGGATAGCATCTTCATCGCTGTATTAGTGTGCTATTAGTCGATCGTTGTAAACTCCAAGAAGGATTTTTAGATGCGTGGAACAGCCGGTGTTTTTTTTTTTTTTTTTTGATACGAACGTACCCTTCGGCCACGCTGGAAAGGCCTCTTAGCACATAAAATAGACGTAGATGATGATATCGAGGTTAATAAAAAAAAAAAAGGGACAAATCTTTACAAGTATACAGTATATAAACTGGCTTAGAGAAGTGATATTTTAAAGAGTCGAAATGTGGAGGATCCGCTGACGCGGAGCAACGTCAGAACCGAGGGGTGGTAGGCTTAACCGAGCGAAGCCCGGCTCTTGGCCGGCTCGTCCATGCGACGAGAATTCCCCCCTTCTTTCTCCCTTCGCCCCTTTCCTCTTCACGTCTTTTGACAAAGCCCTCCCTGGCTTCTTCTTCTTTCTTTTTCTTTTTCTTTTCTTCCTCCTCCTCCTCCTTTTTTTTTTTTTTTTTCTTTTTTTAAATACAAATAGATCATGAAATAATTCTAATCTAAGAAGAATCCAAAAAATTAAAAAAAAAACATTAAAAGAAAAAAAAATTAAAATTCTATGTTTTTAAAATCAATTTCACTCAGTAAAGTTATGAGTTATAAAGAAGATCCAATCCATAGTTTACCTTTCGATACATATGACGGACTGCGATAATCGCTGAGTCCTAAAAAAACTGTCAAATATTACGTAGAAACGAATGTACAATATCATGATTCATCTTATCCTAAATTATTTTACTATTACTAATAATGTACAATATCATATACTATTAAAATTATGATAATTATTATAATAATAATATCATAATATTTTGATGTATCATTTGAGTGATATTATAAAATTATAGTGTTACATAATACAATAATATTATATTGGTATAATATATTATAATTATAATAACATTTTTATAATATATTATCTTATTTTATAATATTATTATAATATTATAATATTAAATAGGGTTATTCTTCTGGCTTAAATTTGTGAACACTTTTTTGAGTATTAAATTTGAGTTTTTCTAAGTAGAGTATTTAATAATTTTTATATTATCTTAAAAGTACTTTAGAATTTTTATTAAATATCTTAAAAATCCTAAAAGTGCTTTTATTTTTCAAAAGTGTTTTTGGACTATTAAAAATCCTACCAAAAAGTGTATAAATTAATTTGAAGCCTTGTTACTCACTTTCGGAATATTTTATGCTGGTTAAAATAATGGCAACCACAAATTTTCTTTTAAGGAGAAAAGGGTGGGGATATGATTTTTAAAATTGAAATTTTATGCTAGTTTTAACGGTAAAAAGAATTAATTTGCAATAGATATTTTTATTAAATAAATAATGGTTTGGATGATTATGGCTTTAATATTCTATTGTGACTATTAGTTTCTATTATAATAATGTTAGAATAGCCCTAACAATAATCATTATTTTACTATTGAATAATTGAAAACAAAAAATTAGGGATAAATAATGGTCACTTTAAGAGACTGTTTGTGTTTGGATGCCTTTAGTTTTCCTAAACTAGAGAGTTATAAAATATATAGTTTTTATAAAATAAATTTTATAAAAAAAATACAGGGACTTGTTTATAAGTCTCACTTTTTAGTTCTTATAACTTATCAATTTTTTAAAAATCTTGCTTATAAAAATAAATAAATAACTATATCATGTAAAACTTATTTATTTAGATTTTTTTTTGTGAAACTTTACTAAAATTTGTAGATCAAACAACTTTAAATTGTTCGAACAATTAGTATTGTAATAGATGTTTTTGATGGCGCCACCGTAATAAAAAAATATTGTTGTCAAAATCTTGTCATTTATATAATTTTATAAAATAATATTTTCTTTTGAAAACTAGGTTATGGAAGTTCAGTAAAAATTAGGTGAGAGTGGATTTCAATCTAAGTTAGCAGTATCAATGTCTATTTACTTTACTTAGGAAAGCAATTGGTACTTAATTTCTACCTAAGGAGAAAGTCTTATTGAAATAGGTGAGGGTAGGCTTTAATGTAGGCAATGACTTTTAAGCTTCTTGATGCGATCAAAATATTTGTTATCTATCTTTTAAGAAGTAAAGTATATAATTTTTTTAAAATATTAAAATTAATATGGACAAAGCTCTCTCTCGCTCTCATGCTCATGCCTTTATTAATGAAATGAGAGGTGATTTAAACATTAGCTCAAGTAGTCACATCTCCTTTCTTCCAAGCAAAGAGTTATGATTCTCTAATGGTATTACCTCTCAAGATTTCAATCTCATTAAGGATTTCCTTAGTAAAGTACAAAGATTTGCCAATAAAAATTTCAGACAAGCATAGATATCAATCTCTCTTTCTCTAATAGAATAAGTCTTCCTTCTTACATCGAAAAGAAAAGTAGAAAGCAACACAATTACTAGACTACATCAATGCCCATTAAACTGTTGATATATATTAAAAATTGATAAATTAAAAAAAATAATCACTTGGCAACTATGCATTGGTTACAGTCTTGTAGTATTGATCAAGGTTCCGTACATTCATCCTTTCTAAGCATTGAGAGAAGGGTGAGGATTTTTTTTTTTTCAATGATTGATTACTATATTATTTAACCAGTTGAACCTTTCTTACGTTGTACACATATCTTTCAAAGATGCTTTGTTGCTTATTTGATCATTAAAGAAAACAAATAAAAAGTACTCATATTTCATTAGAACTTTTAGAAGCTTCTCAAAAAATTTTACAAAGTATATATTAACAACTTATATTTTAGACTCATAATAAGTATGCTTCCAATGATGAAAACCAATACAAAATGATACGAGGGGTATGCATGATACATGCACTTTTTAACTTTATTTGAAAGATTATTGAACAAATAAATAAATAAATAAATATAAAGAGAGAGAGTTCATATATTCATAAAGTATAACTAAAGTTTTATGCCATCCATTATAATTTATGATAATTTTTTTTTTTCAGACCTAGGGTCGATTATATATAAAAAATTATGTATAGGCAAAGTTTTGGGTTTAAAAAACATGAAATAAAGTTGAATAAAAAAAGAATTCATATAGTCAATTTTAATTAATCTAAAATTAAAATTTTATTATTATTATTATTATCATTATTATTGTAGCTATATGTAAATAGATTCTATTTTTTATCGGACGGTAACAAAGGTAGGTAGGCATCCCACATTCTGTCGCTCATAGCCATTTTTTTTTTTTCTCTTTTTTATCTTTATAAAAAGGATCATAGCATCTCACTTGCAAGCTTCTTGCTGTCTCTACTCTAGAAATTAACCATGTAATATCTTGGTCTCCATGCGTGTACTCGGTGGCAAATCTGCATCATTGCTTATTGAGGAAATTTGCTTCAACTAAACGACTGTTACCTTCATGAATACCAAAATCAAATTATAAGGACAGAGCAAGCTTAAATAATTAGCTTCTATCTAATAAAAGCTAGGGGGGGGATCTTTTTCTCCACTATTTCCCTTTAAAAAAAAGAGAGAGAGAGAGAAAGAGCTAGCTAGTAGTTGTCATAATTTTTTTTTATTTGGAGTTAATTTTGTTTTGACTTAGAAAAGGTTTAAACAAAGGGCCATTATATATTATTACATGCGTTATAGCATATTAGGCCCCTATATAATGTTATATATAAAATAATATGGACAAGTTAATGGTCATCATCTTAATATCATAGAATACAATATTGTACATCAAGTTTTAGAATTTCAAACTATTAATTTCTAAAAAAGGGATTGTATAGACTAAAAAAATATTTCTTATTATTAGATGACAAATATTTTAGAAAATAATGTCAACAAGGACTTCGACCGAGTGAAAAAACAAAGGGCCGTGAGGCTTTAGTGGAGTTGAGAAAGAAAATTATTTTCTATAAGATACCATTATAATAACTATTAAAGCTGTTATCTCAAATTCAAATATTTATAATCATGCATTATCACTAAATTACTTTTTTTTTTTAAAAACAAAGTTAACATCAATTTTGATAGGGATCGATCAATTACAACAAAAAAAAAACAATACCATTATTCTCATTTCATGCAAAAATACGAGTGAAAATGATTCACTTGATCTGATCACGATTGAGTAAAAGGGAAAATCTGGAACAGTAAGCCAATGACGTACTCATAGTACCAATCTTATAACTTTACTTGATAAAACGAAAAGAAAAGAAAAAAAAAAGATATGTAATGCCCTTCCAATTAGTCTCACATTGGATAATTTAGGAAGATGGAATGGTTTATAGCCAGTTAAGTAAGATGGACAAGTATCAATTGGATTCCATTTGGGCTGTGGTGATCCAAGTTGGTATGGGCCTTGTCCGTCTTGCTTTCTTGTAACGGAACGAGTCCGTGGGTGCTGCAGGCCTGAGGCTCGGGTCGTTACAAATGGTATCAGAGCCACGCATCAGCCGGAAGTGCATGAGCTAAGTGCACATAGGGCAAAGTGTTACATCAATAAGGAGATACCTCTTGAGCCTATAGAGGGAGCACCTCTAGAGTCCTGCCTGGGCAAAGTATTACATCAATAAGGAGCTACCTCTTGAGCCTGTAGAGGGAGCACCTCTAGAGCAGGAGCTAAGTGCCACACAGGGCAAAGTGTTATTTCAATAAGGAGCTACCTCTTGAGCCTGTAGAGGGAGCACCTCTAGAGTCCTGCCTGAGCAAAGTATTACATCAATAAGGAGCTACCTCTTGAGCTTGTAGAGGGAGCACCTTTAGAGTCCTGCCTGTGCAGGAGCTAAGTGTTACACAGGACAAAGTCCTTACATCAATAAGGAGCTACTTCTTGAGCCTGTGGAGGGAGCACCTCTAGAGTTTAGAGTCCTGCCTGAGCAAAGTGTTACATCAATAAGGAGCTACCTCTTGAGCCTGTAAAGGGCTAAGTCCTGCCTGTGCAGGAGCTAAGTGCCATGCAAAGTCCTTACATCAATAAGGAGTGAGCCTGTGGAGGGAGCACCTCTAGAGTTCTAGAGTCCTGCCTGTTGCAGAGTCCTGCCTGGGCAAAGTGTAACATCAATAAGGAGCAACCTCTGAGCATGTAGAGGGAGCACCTCTAGAGTCCTGCCTGTGCAGGAGCTAAGGGACAAAGTCCTTACATCAATAAGGAGGAGCCTGTGGAGGGAGCACCTCTTGAGTCCTGCCTGAGCAAAGTGTTACATCAATAAGGAGCTACCTCTTGAGCCTGTAAAGGGATCACCTCTAGAGTCCTGCCTGTGCAGGAGCTAAGTGCCATACAGGGCAAAGTCCTTACATCAATAAGGAGCTACTTCTTGAGCCTGTGGAGGGAGCACCTCTAGAGTTTTAGAGTCCTGCCTGAGCAAAGTGTTACATCAATAAGGAGCTACCTCTTGAGCCTGTAAAGGGAGCACCTCTAGAGTCCTGCCTGTGCAGGAGCTAAGTGCCATACAGGGAAAAGTCCTTACATCAATAAGGAGCTACTTCTTGAGCCTGTAGAGGGAGCACCTCTAGAGTTCTAGAGTCCTGCCTGTTGCTTCAGAGTCCTGCCTGGGCAAAGTGTAACATCAATAAGGAGCAACCTCTTGAGCATGTAGAGGGAGCACCTCTAGAGTCCTGCCTGTGCAGGAGCTAAGTGCCACACAGGGCAAAGTCCTTACATCAATAAGGAGCTACCTCTTGAGCCTGTGGAGGGAGCACCTCTAGAGTTCTAGAGTCCTGCCTGTGCAGGAGCTAAGTGCCACACAGGGCAAAGTGTTACATCAATAATGAGCTACCTCTTGAGCCTGTGGAGGGAGCACCTCTAGAGTTCTAGAGTCCTGCCTGTGTATCCTGCCTGTGCAGGAGCTAAGTGCCACACAGGGCAAAGTGTTACATCAATAAGGATCTACCTTTTGAGCCTGTGGAGGGAGCACCTCTAGAGTCCTGCCTATACAGGAGCTAAGTGCCATATAGGGCAAAGTGTTACATCAATAAGGAGCTACCTCTTGAGCCTATGGAGGAAGCACCTCTAGAGTCCTGCCTATGCAGGAGCTAAGTGCCACACAGGGCAAAGTGCTACGTTGATAGAAGACTCCTCTTCTAGAGTCCTCGTGGATACGATCATGTGCCTTGGCAACGAGGATGTCGCCCCTTTAAAGGGGGTAGATGTGATGCTCCTCCCAATTAGTCCCACATCACGTAATTTAGGAAGGATGAAATGGTTTATGACCAGTTAAGTAAGATAGACAAGTACCAATTGGATCCTTTTTGGACTGTGGTGACCCAAGTTGTGCTTTCTTGTAACGAAATGAGTCCATGGATGCTACGGGTCCGGGGCTTGGGTCGTTATATATATGTGTGGTAACCTTGCAACAGATATACGAGTCCTTCTAGGGAATGGAGAATGAGTTCCAGTCCTGAGGTCCTTGGATCAAAAGGTGCTGTCATTTCGGCTCGCCATCAGGCATTATTTCTTGCCACCATGCATGACTTTGATCGCTTGCGACAGCGATCGGATATGTAATATATGCAGCTCCCCTGGTCGTTAACCGACGCTCGTGGGTTTTCTCATCAAAGGTAGCTATCCAAATATCTTCTCATCAAAGGTGCCACCTTCCTGAGAATCAAGAAAAATAGACTTATTTGGGACAAGTCACCTCCTTTGATGTAATGTCATTTATTATCGTTCCATTCTTTTTATTTCATATGTATGTACGTATATATATATATATATTACTGTCAAAGCTTCTTTTTGTATGTACTTTATTAGCGTAAAAATAATCATAAGAAGAAGGAAAAAGTCTTGCTGCACTGAAAAGATACAGCAAGAGATACACCATATCTGACGATTAGTGCGCGCTGCATACACATGTACATATTAAAACAGAAAGAACGATTTTAGTTTTACCATGCGCTTATGCATATAATGCACGCTAATCATAAAAGCATGCATGTTGCACCACTTTCGGTGCAGCAAGACTTTTTTTGATGAAGCAGATGCCTGGGCCATCATGCCACATCATCCATTAGAACTTTTAGTCCACCGCAATCCACCATGGGGTGGGTCACTTGAGGAGATGAGAGCCCCACTCAGCACTCAAACGCGAATGTATTCGAGCTTTGGTAATGGAGGATGTGGATGTGCTCAATGCTTGGCCAAAAGGATTATTATTTACTTCTCCCCTCACCACCTCGGCCAGCTCCTCCTCGACCTTTGCCATCTATCTTCTCCATGGTCTCCAACTATTATGATTTCATCCTCACTCTCCTTAAATCCAACCTTATTATTATTGCCCACCTCCTTGCCCATCCTATTGATGGCGATGCCCGGGCCAACCTTCCCTTCTTTCTTGACGACCCCAACTGCCAATTCCCCAAGGCTGTTTGCCCTGTTACTATGTGCTGTTGATGAGCCAGTCAGGTGTGTTCGATAGCACCCAATTCTAATCTATGGCTTCGCTCATCTCCTCAAGACCTGCAATTTTCTAGGGTAACAATACATAGAACGCAAGTGGACGGGATGGTAAACAGGAAGGACACAAGAAGGAGCTCACCTTTGGGTGGTTACAATGGTGATAGATGATGATGATGGTAACGATGATGGTGACAGTGAGACTAAGCATTTGCAAAGTGGGCAAAGAGTTGGTGAATGATGCCAATGGGATAGATGAGTTTTTTCAAAAAAAAATAAAAATAAAAATAAAAAATAGTACAAGTCTATACAGCTAGATCCTAGCGCTCACAAACAAAAAAGTGACATGAGATTCGGCTCTTTATTTGGAAGCTTGCGTTGGACTATCTTCATATGTGCTTCCTGCTCTTTGGAAGGGGTATGACCATTCAACCTACTTAATTTTTATGCGGTCCAGAGGAGGAGACTACCATACTATCTTTACCTGCATCAGAGCGAGACAGATATGATAGATTTTGGATCACCACTCTTGAGAAGATGGTACTTCTCCTCATCGCATCTCTTTTCTGGGCTTTATCCAGCAGAATATTAGGAGGGGTATCCAACAATAGAGCGCTACTTGGGCTTATATAGCTTATTAGATTTGGTTATCTCGGAATCAGCTTGTTTTCACTGATGAGACTGCACCTCCCCAAAGGATAGTAAGGATAGCAATCTCTTTATCTGCTGAGTACACACTCTACCACACAGTTCTTGATTTTGATAGTCTTGGCCTTTAGACTTATTTGCTGCCTTGGCAGCGCATCAGCACATTGTTTTTATCTCTTGGAAACTCCCACCTCGAGGGTTTGTCAAAATCAACTTTGACGGGAGTGTTCGAGGTAGATTTTCCGGTTTGGCTTTTATGATTCATGGGTCTGATGGAGCTATGTTGGTAGTAGGGGGATTCGGCCTTCTCGACTCCTCTGTTCCTCTTGCTGAGCTTTATGTTGCTTGGACTGGCATCTCTTATGCCACTCATATCCTTGGCACCCACAGTCTTTTTATTGAGAAAATTCTTTTACTATTATTCATTGGCTTCGACAGGACTCCTGCAATCATCTATCAACTAACCCCTTGATCCGCGATATTCGGTCTACTCTTCAGGATGCTTACAGCGTTTAGATTCGGCATATCTACCGAAAAGCCAACTCAACGATAAACTGGATTGCCACCCATGTGGCCCATTACTCTGATTTCTAAAGCTAGAAGCAGGGAGACCGTGCCCTCTTGTACTTACATAAATTTTATTTTCAGATATATCAGGTTTGACTCGTCCTAAAATGGTGTGATCATCCGCCTGTACCAAAAAAAAAAAATAGCATGAGGGATATTTATATTGAAAAAAATCTTTGAAGGGCATATATAGAATTATGTTTTAAAGTGATAAATATGTAAATTTGAGTCAAAAAAGATGAATATGTAAAAAGCCTTTTTTTTTTAAAAAAAAGATGGGATAGAAAGGAGGAAACAATCGCCTTCTATTGTCATGCAGCATTGCAAGCATAATTACTTTTCTATTGTAACTTTTTATAACAATTCATAGTAAAAAAAAACTTAACTAAAAAAATATTATAAGTTTATCTTTTATTAAAATAGCTTAAGATTTATTAAAATAGCCTAAGATTTGAGTTTTTTTTTTCTTTTAGTCTTTTATTAAGAACTATCTTTGCATTTTTTTCCCTTCTTATCCAACTTAAAATCATGCACTCTCTACTAATGGAGTTATTCATCTATTTCTAAATAAAAAAAAGATACAATAACCTTTTGAGATACTCTATACTTATTTATGATAGCAACCTTTTGTATTAACTCATAGTGACTATTTTGGATTTACCGTTTATACTTTGGATTGTTTTTATTAAAAATATTTTAAGATGCAAAATTTTTCTTTTCTTTATTTTCTTATTGAGAATGATCTTCTTATATTTATAAATCAAGGCAAGGAAAAAACCATATTGACAAATTACAACTTACTTTTTTTTTTGTTCTTATAAACTAGCCAATATTTCTTTCTTTTTTTTTTCTTTTTCTTTTTGTCTTTGCTATTGCTTTTATACATGTCATGCCTTAGCTAATTTTATAGGATCATACCCATAGTCTCAACTTATAAAGAGCTTCATTTTGACTAAATTTGGTTTCATTGGCCTTTTCCTTGTTGTTAGAATATTTGTTATGAAGAAAACAACATCGTGGTCTTCATATATAATTGATCAAAGAATTATTTTTGAAGTATATAATTATAAGGAGCAAATAAAATTCATACAAAATTGACACAAAAATAACATTAGAAATTAGATCCTTGTGTCAAATATCCAATGACTTAATCAATTGAACTAGTTGAACTATTGAAAAGATACATTTTGATTCAAAATATTTTATGAGCTATCGTAAGGACCGTTGTCGCCAAGTACCTTTCTCGATCATCGGCGAGCGTTCGATTGCCTTCTTTCTGGCGAACCAAGGATCTTTTAGTGGGCTTCTCTCGACCAAGAGCTTGCAAAAAGTTCCTAAGGCTGGAGATTCTAGTAAAAACCCTTCGACACTCAAGTTAATGCTTTGCGCAATAGCCGAGAGTTTAGAGGGAAGTTCGAGAGTCTTATAGAGAGATGCTCTATTTGAGCATATATGTGATCATACCTAGTCGAGAGTCCCTCTTATCCATTTTATGAAAGTTCATGGGGTTATAACGTAACTGACTGTCAGGGTGCAGCTTACGACGTAACTAAATTGGCGAAATCTGCTCCGTGTGGCATGTCAGGATTGATAGGGTTTGCTCTCCATATGGCATGTCAGGGTTGGCATGATTTGTTAGACCTACGGATCGCTGCCATATTGACAGAGTTTACCGGGCTTGAGCGGCATTGGTAGGGTTTATCAGGCTATAGCAGCCGAATTTTGCCGGATCTATCTCTCACGTCTTTGCAAAAATTTTGGACTATGGAAGGATCATATGAGCTAATCGCAGTCGTTGGCGATCAAAAATAAAACCTACTCACTACTATAGCTAATGATAATTTGGGATCGTATCCTCGAGGATTAAGGATAATTATTTCATAAAAAGAAATAAAAAAATTATTTATAGAGGATTATATTATGAGTAGTGGTTATTAAAAGATAACAACTAATTAATTAATAAAATCAAGATAGCAAAAGAAGCAACCTAGGAATCTGAATCCATAATGCAAGCAGGTTTTATCTTCTTTTAATGTTGCAATAGTAATAAATTTAAAATTAAAATAATTTATCTTTTATCAGACATGGGTCGTATTAGGAGATCATGGCATGTCCACTTATAGTATAAACTATCTAATTATATGTAAAGTTAAAGGTTTAAACTACCATACTACAATCCATCTCTCTTAGGCACGTACGATATCCTGAGATCATGACACGTCGATAGAGGGTATAAACCATGTTTGCCAAATCAAAACCTCAATTAGAAAAATAACTTAAAAGATATATGAAAGAAGAGTATATTTGTATTGCATAGAAATTAAGAACAAAAAGAAAGATAGAACATGATTATAGGCTTCATCATCATCCTAAGTTGAAGGAATCTAGCCACGCATTGCTGCCGCAAGCATTCCCTTCATAATTTTTCTCTTCCAGGCCTAATATAACGATCTAAATAAAAGAAAAAATAAAAAGAAATTTGAAGAAAAACTCTTTTCCCTGACTACTGCCTTAGGTCATCCTTCTTTTATAGAGCTTGTCTAAGGCTTCCTTTTAGTCAAAGTTGAAGTCAATCAGGTTCAAAATAGTTCAGATATCGTGAGAAAACTCCTCAATCATCCGTTTTACATTACCTACCTTAGTTTGTATCTAAAATCATGCGAAATCATCTCTTTCTTTCTTTTCGAGCAAATAGAGTCCTGATTTGAGTGTCGTCTGCATCATTGGACTCCAAAAATCGAGCTCTTTCCATCTATAGGCTCCTTTTCTACATACATTCATAAAAAGTATTAATTCTTAATAAATTTAAAATAATTAATATTTATTTTAATGGTTCAAATCAATCCCAGATACTCACCTAGCATCAGCAATGTGATCCCAGCAATTAAATTACTGGCAATATCGCACACTTCATGCAAATTTAACCACCAGATTCCTAAATATGTAAGATTGACACATTTGGTCCAAAAATCTAGACTACTGAGAATCTAATAGAACACCACCGTCAACTATTAAGTTTGACACAGTTGCTTACACATGCAATGGACATGATGCTCGCTCCCAAAAATACAGTGCCAAAACTGAAATATGTTATAGCCATAAAAATGGATTTCAATCTGGCAAGACAGCATTAGTTATCCAACTGAACAAACGTTAAAAGACAAATAATAAATAAAAACTACATGATGTTAAAGTTGATGAGATGTTCAAGTTGATGAATTCTACGAGAAAACTCTAATGAAAGGATAGGAAAAACAGATATATTAAATAACTAAAGAATAAGCATGATTTACACTTGACACTTGTCATATAAGCTTGCTATAAACAGCACAAGAATCTTTTCTTGAGAAGGTACTGCACATTATTGCTGTTGAGAACTTCTTAGACTACGTAGCTCTGGTAGAGCACTAAAACAGACTAGTTAATGCAAAGTGGTGAAATAAAAATCTTCGCACTTACTAAGACCCGGCTCCACCAGTTGACGCCATCTCTCCTGTTTTCACTGAAAAATCCAGAGGCCCACCAAAATACATTTCTCCTTCTTGCTTTAATGCCATTGAAATTAAGATTCATTTCTCCCATGGATTCAAGTCCATTTATCAATATACTAAATGTAGACTCATTTGGTTCAATATTCCACAGTTTCATCAGGCGATAGCAGTCCATAGCATATGGTGTAAAGCCAAACTCCAACAGAGTCCCCAAAAGTGAATTAAAACCTTCAGTATTGGCCTCCCAACACTCTGTCTTCAGATAGGAACATACAATATTCATAGATCATAAAGAGAGAGAGAGAAAGATTTTACCTCCGAGGGGAAATGGGCGATTCAGAGAGAAGAGACGCGGATACACCATCGTCGCGGAGGCCGAGAAAGAGAAAGTCCTAGGTCGGAGAAGAGAGAGGCCATACTCGTTCCACTCGAGACTTGGGTTGTGAGCTTGAGATTGCGTCCGCAGACGTCGAGGATGGCGAGGTCAGCAACAGCAGTCACCGGCAACATCATCGATGGGAACAAGAAGGAAAAGAAGATCGGCAGAGAGATTGGCTGGGGGGCCGGAGGAAAAGGCTAGATATGTTCTGCTAGGGCATTGATGAGGATCGACTTGGGGGGAGGAAAAGGTCAGATCTGCTTCACTAGGGCACTGATGAGGATCGGCCGGGGGGAAGGAAAAGAGCTTTGCTTGCAGAGCTAGGGCACTGAAGAGGATGATCAGAACGAGGGAAGGGGGGAGCTAGGGCACTAATCGCTCTTGAGGATTAGAACACGGGGGGGGGGGGGGGGGGGAGCCACTCTTAAGGATCGTAAGACTTTTCCCTGCCGACGGGAGGGGGGGGGAGCCACTCTTGAGGATCGTAAGCCTTTTCCCTGCCGACGCTTTAAAAAAGTGTCGGTAGGCTGCGTGAATTTCCGACACTACCCCCAAGTGCCGAAAAAAAAGAGTTGCTATTCATTTCTTTTCCTGTAGTGTTATTACACCCCCCAACTTAATCATTGCTAGTCCCTTAGCAATGTAATTAAAATAACATCATGTGTCACTAAGATTCTCTTTTGCAAAATTAAATCTATGCTTAAGATTGAAAGAAGCTAGCCAGTATCACTAATTAAGTATTAAGTTTCTAAAGTAAATTTCATAGTCAGAAATATCAGAAACTTTCTTAGAGTTTATCAATAAATCCATAGTACTTATGTTTGCAATGGTTAACTTAGTATTTCAGTACTAGCTTGTAAGAAACAATGGTATCTTCGCTTATCACTTACTTTTATCAATTTCTATACACCTTCAAATTAAGTATATGAGCTGAGGTAGCTTTCACACTGTCTGATATATATATATATAAAATTTACGATATCTTTACATTACCCACTTTTTGATGCAAGCAACAATGTTTATTTAGGTGAAGGTGCTCGGTTACTTGGTAAGAAACCAATATTTAGACTTGCCTTTTTTATTATTTATTTATTTATTTATTTATTTTATTAAGCATGTAGCTCTTTCCTCAAATTTAAATTTCTCTCATTGGGGTATATATTAATTATCAATTTTTAGTAATAATTAAATCTTCAATTGACCTTACAACTAATATCTAGTTTACCTCTTTAGTGTGCATGTGCAATAAAAGTGTTAATAGCCTTTAGATGACCTAAATAGGCCACTAAAAGTTTGATAGCTGGTCTACTCCTTGGCTTGCTACAGTAATTAGCCAATAGTTTCTAACTCTATTATCTTTTTCTAGTCAATTATGCTCAAGAATTTTTTTCATAGCACATGATTTATAAAAAAAATTTAAATTTTTAAAATTATCAAGGTATTTTCAAAATATTTTTGAAAAAGATTTTTCTTACCCTCCAACTTAATTTTTATTATCCTCAATGGAGTAAGGAAGAATAAAACAAGAAGAGATACCTCTTGAACGAGATATGTCTCGTGTAATGTTAGGAGTGACCGTGTGGAGCAATATCTTATTCCTAGAAATAAGAATCACAAAAATAAAGATCAGAACATAAAAATTTTGGATTGCCTTCCAAAAAGCGCTATGTTTAGCATCTTCAGCCAAACGTCATGGCTCACTTTGATTACCATTGTCAAGAAGTTTGATGATCTCTTTTCTTACTGATCTTCATGGTTAGTTTAAGTTTTCTTTGTGGGTCTCTTATAGGCTTGGTTTTCTTCTTTAAGTGAATCCTATGTTAAACGATCGAGGGGCTAATCCCTTTTATGTTAGCCATGGTCTATCCTAACGCTTCTTTATTCTCACTCAATAATTTCCTTTCTTGTTAGAAGTCTAGGTCGATTGAAATAATCACAGGCAGGGTTTCTGATGGACCTAGGTATGCATAGTTGAGATGCTTGGAAAGTGGTTTCAGTTCTAATTTGGATGCTTCCTTTATTGATGGTTTGGATAATGAAAGTACTTTCTCTAGTGGTTTAGTTGAAAGTTTTCATCTTGATTTTTCATCAATTATAGCAACCTCATTAATTTGCTTCCCATCTTGGTTTATGCAGATTTTTAGATCAAGCTCTTTATCACTAAGATCAATTAGATCATAAACTATATCCTAAACATAATTGAGTCACTCATTTGATGTGTATTGGTAAGATTGAAAATATGAAGATCAATTGGCATATTTTCAAAGAAAAGTTTCATTAATCCATTTTGGCAATTAATTAGGGCATTAGCTATGGCCAAAAATGGTTTACCTAAAATAACTAGGATGTAGCTCTTTGGGTTTATCACTAGTTTAGTTTCTAAAATAATAAAGTTCGTTGAATATAGATAAAGTCATCAACTTTGATCAATACATCCTCTATTATTTTCTTGGATACTTTTAAAGAGTGATATGCTAGTTGTACGATCATTTCCTAGGCTTTAGTTCTCCTAACCCTAGTTGCTCATATACAGAGTATGACAATATATTAACACTTGCCCCTAAGTCTAATAGAGCCCTATTTATGAGGGTGTTCCACATAATGCATGAAATAATGGATGACCCTGGATCTTTGTATTTCATTGGCATGTGGTTTGATAGGTAAGAGCTCACACTGGCTGCCAGAAAGGCTTTCTTGGGCACATTGGTAGTCTTTTTTTTGGCACATAGATCCTTAAGGAATTTAGCATAGACTGGGACCTATTGGATCATATCTAGTAAAGGGATGTTCGTTTTAACTTGCCTAAAGACCTCCAAAAGCTTATCGAATTGGGCTAAATTTTGATTGAACTTAAGTCTATTTGGGAATGGTGCAACAACCCTAATTTTTGGTTTATCTCCTTCTGACATGAGCTCAGCTGGTGGGTTAGGCATTACATTAGACTCTGATGCCTCAGGTGTTTTGGGTTGACCCAGCTCAATAAATTGTTCAAGTGGTGGGACTTCTAATTCTTCTTCGTTATATGTACCAACTTGGTTAACTATTTATTTTTCAGATCTTAATGTATGAATGACACTTAGTTGGTTAATCTGGGATCCTTGTTTTGATCCTTGGATGTTTAGGTTCCTAGGGTTAGCTTCAGGCTGAGTTGGTAGCTTACCCTATTCTCTTTCACTAAATGCTGTGGCTAGTCAACCTATCTAGATTTTTAGTTTTGCAATGGATTGTGTGTATGAGTGAAGGAGTTGAGTATTCATTTCTAGCCCTTTCAATACTTGTAACACCTTCTCTTTGAAAGTAGGATTATGATTATTTGATAGAGGTTGAGGAGCACTTGGATATTGGGAATACGACATGCTTTTGAATTGGGTCTCCTGATGGTTAAGCCTAATTGATGTTGGACTGATGATATGTTGGGATTTTCATGAAAAAATTGGGTGATTTCGCCAGCTAGGATGTAAATATTTGAATATGGATCATTTTCTGGTCCAGAAGCCATTCGGGTTTGGGCTTGGTGGGCTTGCTCTTGAACAAAATCAGGAAATTGATATGCTAGACATTCTATAGAATGGGTCAGACTCGAACAGATTATACAAACCCTATATAATTGAGTAGATGGGGAAGAGGTATTTCCAACTTGTAGAATTTCATTAAGTTTTTTTGAATAGTTCATCAATTTTGATATAAATGTCTATAGACTAACCTATTGTTGGCCTAGATGGCAACTAAAGAAGGGAGGGGTGAATTGCTGTTGGCCCAGATGACAACCCAAGAGGGGGGGGGGGGGGGGTGAATTGGGTTCTTTAAAAAATTTAAACCTTTTGAAATATTAGTTTGCTTAGTATGAGTGAAAGTGAATGCAGATGCAAAAACAAAATACAATCAATAAGATAGAGATAGAGATAGAGATAAAGGAGACACGGCAAACACAAAGATTTTATAGTGGTTCGGTGTATCCAACACCTACGTCCACTCCAAGATTCACTTGGGTCCACACTATAATCTTCCTTGATTACAGCCGAGTTGTTTTACAAGCTCACAACTCAAACTTGTTGTTTTCCGGGATCACAACGAACCCAGCCGGTTTTCCGGGCTCACCAGCACAAAAACCCTAACACAAGCTATACCAAGCTTGTACCGAGGTAAGACTACCTCCACTAGTTCAATCCCCAGATTGAACTAGACACAAACAAAAGAAATATTGTTTTCAAGTACACAGCTCCTCAATGAGCAAATAATCAAGTAAATGAACAAGGTTTAGAAAAGCCTGATTTGTAGTTGGTTGGCTTTTGAGCTTTTCTTCTTTTCTTCTTTTCTTCTTCTCCTTGCTAGATTGAATCAAGCCTCAGCTCCGATTCTTCACAGTTGAAGCAGTTGAGAAGGATTGAAAAGCAAGAAACTGATCCTCTTTCTCCAATTTGGGAAATCCACCAAAACTTTGATTTGAATGCCTTGGATTCCTCTTGAGCTTTTTGGAGTGGAGTGGATTTGAGCTAGAAGGTTTTTCTCTTGAGATTCAGGCTCTTTCTTTTTCGGATTTTTGAATTGGGATTTCTCTATTTCCATTTTTTCTTTGTTTTTCCGTTCTTTTTTTTTTTTGAATGATAGTCTTCCCTTTTTATAGATTTCTTTCAACCATTTTTGGAAGAAAACTATCCGTTGGAGTGTACCTTGCAACAAAATATATCCGTTAGAAATAAAGTAAAATAGAAATATTACCGTTAGAGCTGATCTGGCAATTTGATTTTTGTTCCAGGTGGGTTGGAGTCGACTCTAACTTTTCTGGAGTCGGCTCTAACTCGAAACACTTTAATCCGTTAATTCTGGAGTCGTCTCTGACTTTTCTGGGGTCGACAAGAAACTTTTCTGGAGTCGACTCTAACAGACCCGGAGTCGACTCTAAGTCGGGGCCAGAAAAATCAACGTTCTGTCTTTTCTGTTGGAGTCGGCTCTAACAGTCTCGGAGTCGACTCTAACTTCCGTGCCAGATACTGGAGTCGGCTCTGTGATTCTCGGAGTCGACTCTAATGTCTGCAATCTTACCTAGACATTAGATTCGATCCAGAACAAGATTTAACTCCTGATTTTGATCATTCAATCGACTTATAATCTGAAAAACTTAATCAAAATCATTAGAGCCTTCAATTGTTATACTCAAATAGTTTTGTTAATCATCAAAATCATCAATTGGGTCAACAATCTCCCCCTTTTTGATGATAACAAAAACTTTGAGTATATGCATTCAAAAAATTCATTCGAACTAAAGATTATAGTCATTTTAAAGCTTAAAACATTTTTAATGAAGGATTTGATGCCAATATTCAAAGTGAACTTTTAAAATTATGCATGAGTTCTATATAAGCCATCAATTATGAACATTTAAACTAAATGTACAGAAAATTGCAATTAAGCTTGTTGTTAAGCTCCCCCTGCATTGAATAGCTCCCCCTATATATAAAAATTAAATTTTAATTGAACTGATTAAAATTTCAAGTCTCTTTCTTTTTGCATAAACAATCATTTCTCCCCCTTTCTTTCTTTCTTTTTGCATATTCAACCATCTCTCATTAAAATTTCAAGTCTTTTTTTTTGCATATTCAACCATCTCTCCCCCTTTTTTGTTATCAGCAATAAGGAGAGTATTAGATAAAGAAAGTTATTAGAGAAAAATTGTTGGTTCAATAAGACATAGGGATTCAAGCAGTCAATCATAGACAGATTTGAAAATGTGTAATTGCATTACATAAGTAAGAACATTACATAAGTTGATTCAAGTACATTCCAAAGTGAGATACATTAGATACTCAAAATTCCTAAATACAAACTATCAAGATAAAGTAAACCTGGAAAACCTAAGATACAAAAGAGTATCAAAATCAAAATCAAAGTCAGATATGTTTGAATACAATTTTCTTCAAGTGACCTATGATTTCCATTACATCATCTTTTTGAGATTTCTTAAAATTTTCAAGACAAGCTTCAATCTGTGAGACTGCAAGGTCAATGTCCTTCTTCAGTTGACCAGTTGCATGAACATAAGATCCCGAGCCATCAGCAATGCCTTCCATCCTTTCAAAGATTTTGTGAAGTTCAGCACCAAAGGATTCAACAGAATTGCTTATGGAAAAGGAAATCATGTCAAGTCTCGAGTTAAGTTCTTCTTTTAGCTGATTGAAGTCTTCTTTTAATTGATTAATCTCATGAGATCTCTGACTGTCATATTCAGCAAGCAAGGCTCTCAACTGACCAATCTGCTCATCAGAGAATCTCCCAGAAGCAGTAACAGACAGATGTGGAGGAGAGGGAACTGTGCTCGGTCCAGCTTCTGAAGGTCCAGCTGTAGATGGTCCCGCAATAAATGGATCAGGGACTGATGGTCCCGCAGTGGATGGTCCAGGGATATCTTCTACTCTGGCCTCTTCAGTTCTATCTCTCTCAGCTCTTTCTTCTCGTCCTCCTTTCATCCAATACCATTTAACTTCTTGAAGCCCATCCGATGAATAGTAGAAATACTATAATAGTCAGTGTGCCTTAATTTCCTTAGGGGTTCATTATCCATAATTAGCACACCTTGGCTTCTAAAGATCAATGTCAGAACCATACCATATGGCAGTGTAGATCTTTTCTTTGTAGCAGCCTCTGCCATATAACCAATCATCATGCCAGCTAGGTTGACTGGCCTTCCAGTTATAATACAATCCATCAAAAGAATGTCTCGCTCCGAGACGTACTCAAATCTACCAATTTTGGGGAATAAAATTCTTCCACATATGTTGTGTAGTAACCTGAGCTCCAGATTTAATTGATTAGCAAGAATTTCCTCAAACTCGGTTACATCCCTCCCTAACATTCTTGACAATGCACCACTTCTATCATCATGCTGATATTCCATAATACCAATTGTGGGCATTTCCAACAGATTTCCAAGGATTTCAGCAGTTATTACAACTCTAGTTCCTCTTACAATACTGACTAAACCGCCTTCTCCTCTACTCAAATCATTGTAAAATTCTCTCACTAGGGCAGGATAAGTGGGGATATCTAATGAACAAATCTTTTTCCACCCCATTTCTTTTAAACATCTTCCTATTGAGAAGCCCTCCGACTCAAAGAAATCAAAGTTGACCTTCCTTCCAGTTGTGATAGTCTTACCGGCTAGTTGATCTACTTTGGGTGAAGAGGGTGAAGGAGGGAATCTTCTTGAGTGGCCGAAGAGGAGGATGGCGAGGGTTGCCTCCGAATCGTGCGTCGCCTCGTGGGAACGGACGCTCCTCCGATGAAACCGCGCCTCTTGGGTGCCATTGAGTTGATTGGAATGTAATCAAAGGTTTTGAGAAGATTGGGGAGGTTGGAAAGGCTTTGGAACTCCTTGGAGGGTTTTGGGAGACGGATAAAATGATTTGGGGTCGACTCCGCCTTTTTATTTTTGACCTAGTTCGACCTAGAGTCGACTCCCGAAAACTGGGTGTCGGCTCCGAACCAGAAAGTCTGTCAGCGCTCGAATTAGAGTCGGCTCTACAGAAGCCGGAGTCGGCTCTAATTGCTTAGACAGAACATCAAAAACTAAGGTGTCGACTCCACAAACTGTTAGAGTCGACTCTAACAGTTTCAGAGATAAAAAATCAAGTTTCAAGGATCTGAAACTATTCAAATTAATCATCAAACTCTAGATAAATGTTCCTTAGCAATTGGGGAAACAATGAATCAAGATCTAGATAGATTTCCTTATTGAATATCGAGATTTTTCAAGAAATTGATGAAATCTAGATAGTTGTTCTTAAGAGTTTCAGAAAATTATTCCAAAGGATCACAAACTCCTAATTCTCCTCTAAGATAACAAAATCTCTCTTCACTTAAGGGTTTTGTAAATATATCTGCCAGTTGTTCTTCAGTATTCACATAATCAAGACAAATTTCATTATTGGCAACATGTTCTCTTATAAAGTGATATCTAATTTCAATATGCTTTGTTCTTGAGTGTTGAATTGGATTTTTAGTTAGATTGATTGCACTTGTATTATCACATCTTATAGGTGTCTTATCAAGTGTGATACCATAGTCTTCAAGTTGTCTCTTAATCCATAGGATTTGAGCACAGCAACTTCCAGCTGCAACATATTCTGCTTCAGCAGTAGATAATGCAACCGAATTTTGCTTTTTGCTAAACCATGAGATTAAGTTACTTCCTAAAAATTGGCATGCACCACTTGTGCTTTTTCTATCTAACTTACATCCAGCATAATCAGAATCAGAATAAGCAATCAGATTTAATGTTGAGTCTCTAGAATACCATAAACCTACATTTTTTGTTCCACTAAGGTATCTAAGAATTCTTTTAACAGCAATTAAATGTGATTCTTTAGGTTCAGACTGAAATCTAGCACATAAGCAAACAGCAAACATTATGTCTGGTCTACTTGCAGTTAAGTAAAGTAGGGATCCGATTATACCTCGATAATATTTTTGATCAACCTTCTTACCTTCTTCATCTTTGTCCAGCTTGCATGAAGGACTCATTGGTGTTCCGAGGGGTTTGATTGATTCCATACCAAACTTCTTTAGAATTTCTCTTGTGTACTTTGTTTGGTTGATAAAGATTCCCTCTTTGCTTTGTTTGATTTGGAGTCCAAGGAAGAAATTGAGTTCTCCCATCATGCTCATTTCAAATTCTCCCTGCATTAACTTAGCAAACTCTTGACATAGAAGATTGTTAGTAGCACCAAATACAATGTCATCAACATAAATTTGAACTACAAGTAAATCTTTATCTTTTCTTTTCAAAAACAATGTTTTATCAACATTTCCTCTTGTAAAATCATTTTCAATCAAAAATTTACTTAGTCTATCATACCAAGCTCTAGGTGCTTGTTTCAAACCATATAAAGCTTTGTGCAATTTAAAAACGTGATTTGGAAATTCATGATCTTCAAATCCCGGTGGTTGTTCAACAAATACTTCTTCATTTATTAATCCATTTAAAAATGCACTTTTGACATCCATTTGAAATAAATTAAAGTTCATGTGACATGCAAATGCAAGTAATAGCCTAATGGCTTCTAATCTAGCTACAGGTGCAAAGGTTTCATCAAAATCAATACCTTCTTCTTGATTATATCCTTTTGCAACTAATCTAGCTTTGTTTCTAATTACTATGCCATTTTCATCTAGTTTATTTCTAAAAACCCATTTTGATCCTATAACAGAATGATCTTTAGGTCTTTCCACTAATGTCCATACATTATTTCTAGTGAATTGGTTTAATTCTTCTTGCATAGCTAACATCCAATTATTATCTTTTTCAGCTTCTTCAATGGTTTTAGGTTCAATTTGAGAAACAAATGCAAGGTGATTACTAATATTTCTCATAGATGATCTAGTTCTTATTCCTTGAGATGGATCACCTATAATCAATTCCTTGGGATGACTATAAGCGTATCTCCAATCTCTTGGTAGATCTACATCATTATGATTAGTATTAATAACATCAGCATTAGGCGAATCATTATCTTTAGCTTCTTGTTCATGATCTGAAGATACATCAATATTAAGTTTTTCAAGATTTTTTCGAGAATGTTTGTATCTTCCTCATCATCAATCCTTTTGGAACTTGATGCTAAAGATTCATCAAAAACTACATGAATAGATTCTTCAACAATTAAACTTCCTTTATTGAACACTCTATATGCTTTACTAGTTGTTGAATAACCTAAGAATATTCCTTCATCAGATTTTGCATCAAATTTACCTAAGTTATTTTTACCATTATTATGAATAAAACATTTACAACCAAATGCATGAAAATATTTAATGTTGGGTTTTCTATCATGCCATAATTCATAAGGTGTTTTCTTTAAAATAGGTCTTATTAATGCTCTATTTAGGATGTAACATGCTGTGTTAATAGCTTCCGCCCAAAAGTATTTCGGGAGTTTACTTTCACATAGCATGGTACGGGCCATGTCTTCTAGAGTTCTATTTTTCTTTCAACTACTCCATTTTGTTGAGGGGTTCTTGGTGCAGAAAAATTATGATTAATACCATTTTCATTGCAAAAACTTTCAAATAAGTGATTTTCAAATTCAGTTCCATGATCACTTCTTAGAGACACTATGGTAGTGTTTTTCTCATTTGTTACTTTCTTGAAGAATTTCAGGAATATCGAGAAAGTCTCATCTTTGTGAGCTAAAAACATTACCCAAGTGAATCTAGAGTAATCATCTACTATCACAAGACCATATTTCTTCCTCCTAGACTTGTGGTTCTAGTTGGTCCAAAAAGGTCCATGTGAAGTAGCTCTAATGGCCTAGAAGTTGAAACAACATTTTTAGATTTAAAAGAACTTCTCGTTTGTTTTCCAAACTGACATGCATCACATATTTTGTTATTTTCAAAATCTATTTTAGGTAGTCCTTTTACTAAATCCATTCTAATTAGTTTTGAAATCAGGTGTGTGCTTGCGTGACCTAATCTTCGATGCCACAACCAACCAATCTCATTCATATTAGCATTATTAGCAACTAAGCAATGATTATTAGTAGACAAATTGTCTAAGTCAATCAAGTATACATTGCCATTTCTATTTCCAATAAAAACAATGCTATTATCAATGGGATTAGCAACTGTGCATATAGAAGATTCAAATGATACTTTAAAACCTTTGTCACATAATTGACTAATGCTAATTAAATTATGTTTCAAACCATCAACATATAAGACATTTTCAATATATGTGGAGGGAGTTATTTGAATGTTACCAAGCCCCAAGATTTGGCCTTTGCCATTATCCCCAAATGTAACTACTCCTCCTCTTTTGCTTTCGAGGGTGATGAATTGATCTTTGTCACCCGTCATGTGCCTTGAGCAGCCGCTATCAAGATACCACTTTCGCTTTGATCTTTTGGCCGCAAGACACTCCTGCAAAGATGATCAAGTCTTATGTTTAGGTACCCAAGCTTTCTTGGGTCCTTCATGGTTAGTAGCAATAAAAACTGTTCCTTTTGGAACCCATATTTTCTTTCCTTTAATATTTAAGTTTTTATTAGGTTTTAGAATTTTACATTCATAAGATTTATGTCCTTTTTGATTACATTTAAAGCATGTAAAATTACTTTGGCCAGCATGCACAAAAATATTTTTCAGTGATTTTTGTTTTCTAAAAGTGTTATACCCTAATCCGGCTTTGTCAAAAACTGCTTTTTGACTATTTAATAACATGTCAATTTAGTTGAGCTTAAGGTAAACTTATCAACTATGTTCTTATATTTTTCAACCTCTTTCCTTAGTTTATCATTTTCATTGGAAATTAATTCTTTTTCTTTTACCAAAATTTCATTTTCAGATTTAAGTTTCTTAACTTCATTATTAAGATCTTCCTTTTCTTTAATGAAAGTTGAATTTTCATTTTTCAAAAGCTTGTATTTCTTTTTCAAAACCTTGAAATCGCCGACAAGTTCATTAAAAGCATCAAATAATTCATCAAATGCAAACTCATCGCAAGGGTTATCGAACTTACCTCATCATTGTCGTCCGCCATAAAACATACATTTGCGACTTCCTTTTGTTCTTCTTCTTCGGAAGAAGATTCTTCGCTATCACTCCAAGTCGCCACATAAGCCTTCTTTTTCTTTTTGTAGGCTTTCTTTAATTTAGGACATTCATTCCTAAAGTGCCCCGGTTTATTACACTCATAGCAAGTCAAGGGGTCTTTCTCTTTTTCTTTGTCCTTGTCCTTGTTCTTATCCTTTTCTCCTTCCCACTTTGCTCCAAATTTCTTTGGAAGGGTTTCTTTCTCCTCATGAATCTTTTAAACTTTTTAGCTAAGAGAGCAGTCTCTCATCATCATCATCATCATCATCGCTGCTGCTCTCTTCTTCTTTTGCAGCTTTGAGGGCAATCACTTTCTTCTTCTTTGTGTCCTCCTCTACGTGCTGCTTCATTGTCAACTCATGGGTCATAAGTGATCCTAGAAGCTCCTCTAAGGGCAGAGTGTTGAGGTCCTTTGCTTCTTGGATTGCTGTCATTTTGGCTTCCCATGATCTTGGTAGTGACCTAAGAATTTTTCGAACAAGTTCTGAGTTAGTATATGTCTTACCAAGACTTTTTAAACCATTTACAATATCTGTAAATCTAGTATACATGCATGCAATGGTTTCAGATTGTTCCATGCTAAACAACTCATATTTATGAACAAGAATATTAATTTTAGATTCTTTTACTTGGTTGGTACCCTCATGGGTAACCTCTAATCTATCCCAAATCTCCTTTGCGGAATTACATGTGGAGATTCTATTAAATTCATTTGCATCTAAAGAGCAATATAAAACATTCATGGCTTTAGCGTTAAGCTGTGCCATCTTCCTATCATTATCATTCCAGTCCCTTTCGGGCTTAGGAACAATAGTGCCATCAATAACATGTGTGGGTGTACTAGGTCCATTAATTATAACACCCCATAGTTCATAGTCAGAAGCTTGAATGAATATCCTCATTCTAGCTTTCCAATATGAATAATTTGAACCATTAAACAGTGGAGGTCTATTCGTAGAATGACCTTCAGCAAATGATCCAACTTGAGCTGCCATTTGGATCTTTAGCTCTTGATCGTGTGATCAAAATCTAATGAGCACTAGCTCTGATACCAATTGTTGGCCCAGATGACAACCCAAGAGGGGGGGGGGGTGAATTGGGTTCTTTAAAAAATTTAAACCTTTTGAAATATTTGTTTGCTTAGTGTGAGTGAAAGTGAATGCAGATGCAAAAATAAAATACAATCAATAAGATAGAGATAGAGATAGAGATAAAGGAGACACGGCAAACACAAAGATTTTATAGTGGTTCGGTGTATCCAACACCTACGTCCACTCCCAAGATTCACTTGGGTCCACACTATAATCTTCCTTGATTACAGCCGAGTTGTTTTACAAGCTCACAACTCAAACTTGTTATTTTCCCGGGATCACAACGAACCCAGCCGGTTTTCGGGCTCACCAGCACAAAAACCCTAACACAAGCTATACCAAGCTTGTACCGAGGTAAGACTACCTCCACTAGTTCAATCCCCCAGATTGAACTAGACACAAACAAAAGAAATATTGTTTTACAAGTATACAGCTCCTCAATGAGCAAATAATCAAGTAAATGAACAAGGTTTAGAAAAGCCTGATTTGTAGTTGGTTGGCTTTTGAGCTTTTCTTCTTTTCTTCTTCTCCTTGCTGGATTGAATCAAGCCTCAGCTCCGATTCTTCACAGTTGAAGCAGTTGAGAAGGATTGAAAAGCAAGAAACTGATCCTCTTTCTTCAATTTGGGAAATCCACCAAAACTTTTGATTTGAATGCCTTGGATTCCTCTTGAGCTTTTTGGAGTGGAGTGGATTTGAGCTAGAAGGTTTTTATCTTGAGATTCAGGCTCTTTCTTTTTCGGATTTTTGAATTAGAATTTCTCTATTTCTTTTTTCCTCTTTGTTTTTCCGTTGTCTTCTCCTCTTTTTTTTTTGAATGATAGTCTTCCCTTTTTATAGATTTCTTTCAAGCCATTTTTGGAAGAAAACTATCCGTTGGAGTGTACCTTGCAACAAAATATATCCGTTAGAAATAAAGTAAAATAGAAATATTACCGTTGGAGCTGATCTGGTAATTTGATTTTTGTTCCAGGTGGGTTGGAGTCGACTCTAACTTTTCTGGAGTCGGCTCTAACTCGAAACACTTTAATCCGTTAATTCTGGAGTCGTCTCTGACTTTTCTGGGGTCGACAAGAAACTTTTCTGGAGTCGACTCTAACAGACCTGGAGTCGACTCTAAGTCGGGGCCAGAAAAATCAACGTTCTATCTTTTCTGTTGGAGTCAGCTCTCACAGTCTCGGAGTCGACTCTAACTTCCGTGCCAGATACTGGAGTCGGCTCTGTGATTCTCGGAGTCGACTCTAATGTTGTAATCTTACCTAGACATTAGATTCGATCCAGAACAAGATTTAACTCCTGATTTTGATCATTCAATCGACTTATAATCTGAAAAACTTAATCAAAATCATTAGAGCCTTCAATTGTTATACTCAAATAGTTTTGTTAATCATCAAAATCATCAATTGGGTCAACAATTGGGTTCTTTAAAAAAAATTGATGCTTTGAAACAATTTCACAATTGATAGTGCACAAGAAAGTATGCAATAAATATGATGCTAAAAATGCAAAGTAGAATATAAAGATAGAGTAGAGAGAAGAAGAAACAAGCATGATAAATACAAAGATTTATAGTGGTTCGGTGTTAGCTATAGCTACATTCACTCCCAAGCAACTCTTGGGCCCACACTATAATCATCCTGATTACAGCCAAGTTGTTTTATAAGCTCACAACTCAAACTTGTTGTTTTACAATGGGATCATAGCGAACCCAGCCAATTTTTACAGGCTCACCAGTACACAACCTATTACAAGCTAACCTTAGCTTGCACAAGGCCAACTACCTCACCTAATTCAATCACCTGATTGAATCAGAAACCAAATGTATCAAAGAAATAGTTACAATAGAATGAACGCTCCTCAAATGAGCAAATAAACAATATAAACAAGATAGGAATAGAAAAGCCTGATTAGTGGATCTTTGGAGTTGAGCTTTTCTTCTTTTTTTCTTCTCTTCTTGGATGATCTTCTTCAAGATAGGATTAAAGCTTTGGAAGAAACATTGATGCAAAGAAAGGTGAAGAACTAGGGCTCTTACTTTTCTTCTTATATATAATAGAAATCCTTCAGATTTGGCTCTTGAATGCTTTGGATTTCTCTAATATCTTTTTTGAACACTTAAGATTTCAAATCTGAGCTTTCTCTCTTGATATTTCTTTATTCTATTTTTGATTTCTCCTTTTCTTTTCAAATGGTCAAAACCCTTCTTTTATAATCTTCTTTTAATCCATATTTTGATGCAAAGTAACTGTTAAAAGTGTTTGTGGATGAGTTTATCATGAAAAAGAAAGAGCCATTGTGGTTTATTAGAAAAAATATAACCTCTAGAGTCATTTCTGACACATCTAAAAATTGCCTCTGACAAATTAGAGTCAGCTCTAATCTGGTCTAGGGTCGGCTCTAAGTCGGGATGCTTAAAATAGTAAGGATCTTCCATCGCGGAGTTGGCTCTAACTTTTTATGGGGTCGACACATTTTGTGCTGGAGTCGACTCTGACTTGGGGTCGACTCTAACTGTGTCCCAAAAAATGTAGTCTATATTCTCAGGTTAGAGTCGGCTCTAATTTTTCTGGAGTCGGCTTTAATTTTTGACACAAAAAAGAGGTTCTTTGTTTCTCAGGTTAGAGTTGGCTCTAATTTTATAGAGTCAACTCTAAATCATGCCGAAAGTGCCAAACTATTCCGATACGCTCTAGAGTTGGCTCTACTCACTTTAGAGTCGGCTCTAATGTCTGAAACTTGACACTTAACATTAGAAATTGATCCAAACTCAATTTTTCTCGAGTTATGAATACTTAACCATTTTAAATCTCTGAAACACTTTGTCAAACTCATTAGTAATATAAGAAATATACTCATACAATTTTTGTTAATCATCAAAATCAATAAATGGGTCAACATCATGCCAACTATCCTCTATGTCGGGGTGTTGTCGATGTTGGTCTAGGTAGATGAAGGGCGTACCAAACGTGGAGCAACTTGGGATCCTCTCTGGACATACTTTTCTAGATAGCCGCACTGAATTAGGTCTTTGATGGCATGCTTCAAGTGACGACACTCCTCTGTATCCTAGCCATAGTCCTGATGGAATTAGCAGTAGAGATTCTTGTCTCAGGTGATCGATGGCTTCAAAGGATGGGGGTGCTTGAGGTATCATTTCCCCTCAATTTTCATCAGAATGTGCGCTCTGGGGGCAAAAAGAGGGGTAAAGTTGTCTTCCTTGGGGGTAAAATTTTGATGCCGGTTGTCTGGCCAGCATGGAGGCTCTGGCTTCTTAGGATGGGCCCGATTGGCTCCTCATGGGCCTGCTTCTTCTTGGCCTTTCCGTCCATCTCCCTCCTCATGAAGTCAGCCTCATCAGCATGGATATACTTCTACGTATGACTCAGGAGCTCTGCATAGGACTTGGAAGGCTTTTTATCGAGGGAGTAGGTGAAACAGGAGGAACGAAGGCTTCAGAGCCAGGGTGGCCATGGAGTCATCGAGGTGGTAGACCTCGAGGGTAGCCATCTTGAAGCAGGCCACAAAATCCTTGAGGGGTTCTCCATCCTTCTATCGAATGGAAAAAATACTATCTGCTACATGAGGGATCCTTTGATAGGCATCAAAGTGAGCTAGAAAGGTCCTTTCTAGCTGTTTGAAGAAGTTGATGCTGCATGACTAAAGGAGGGAGTACTAGGCGCGGGTGGCCTTCCGAAGGATAGCGGGGAATGCAATGGAGAGGAGGGCATTGGTAGCCCCTTAGACTTGTGTTGACCCTGTGTTGATTTTGATGATTAAAAAATAATTAAATAGGGTACTAATGTGTTTATTATGGAGACAAAGATCATTGCAGGCAAATACAACATATTAAGAAGATGTTTTAATAAGTTGCAAAGTCATCTCAAATGCTTACAAGTCCCTTGACCAACTGAAGTTATCGTTTAGCCAACTAAAACTGCTGCTACAATGCTATGGCCGAACCTTACTTCAAACGGGTCAACTGGAGTGGGATTTTAGCTAACTAGAATCCCTCATTCAGTCATCTGGCTGAACCACCTTGAATTCAAGTTGGTTGGGCTGCTTGTTTAGCCAACTAGATTGTCTGGCTATTCCTCTTGGCCGAGTGATTCTGTTTTCTGGTTAGCTGGGCTGCATCTCTAGCTAACTAGATTATCTGGTTAGTCACTTAGCCTAATGCATGCTCTAATCTAGTTGACTGAACAGTGTTTTTAGTTAACTGGATTTCCCTGGTAAGCTGCCTAGCCGAACCATGTTAAGAAATAATTAACTGGACTTGTTTTTTGGCTAGCTATTTTTCCTACACAAACACCTAGCCAAATGCTTTCTTATTCTAGTTAACTGGACTTGTCATACAGTCAACTAGTTGTGCTGCCTTTATTCTCCTGGCCGAATGCTTTGTTGATTTGGTTAAATGAAATTGACTTCCAGTCAACTAAGCTTGCTGAAACTTTCTCCTAGCCGAATGCTTTGTTGATTTAGTTAACTGGAATTGACTTCCAGTCAACTAAGTTTGCTGAAACTTATTCCCTGATCGAATGCTTTGTTGATTTAGTTAACTAAAATTGACTTCTAGTCAACTAAGCTTATTGAAACTTATTCCCTGTCCGAATGCTTTGTTGATTTAGTTAACTGGAATTGACTTTTAGTCAACCAAGCTTGTTGAAACTTTCTCCTGGTCGAATGCTTTGTTGATCTAGTTAACTAGAATTGACCTCCAGTCAACTAAGATTGCTGCACTTTCTCCCTGGCCAAATGTGTAAGTAAACCAATGCAGGCAGATAGCCTATGCAAGTAGATCTATTTTTTAATTTTTTTTAATTTTTATTTTATAAAGCAGTGAAAATAATGATAAATCGATCAAATCGATTTATCATCTACCTACATCAGGAACTAACAGGATAATAATGCATATAAATGATATCAAAAATTTAGAAAGCAAAACATAAAACCATTTTATGTTAATGATTTGATCATTAACAAATAATAGTAAGGTACTTTACCTTTGCAAATGGTTGAAGAGAAGAACTCCTTAAGCCACACACACGTATGGCCTCTATAGATAGTTCACACAGGGCTCTTTCCTGATCAAATCCTTCAGAGTGCTAGCTCCTTAGGATCTACGAAGGCTGATCTCCTTTTTATCCCTTTGAATAGTAAGATGGTTTTGTAGTCGAAAGAGAACTAGTAGAGGTAGAAGAGGAATCCTTTCTCAAACTACTCTCTACACACTACACATCTGAAACCTTAATCCTCACAATATCCCACACAAGGTAGAAAATATTTTTCTAAAGTAGAAAACCTTAAAAAAAAAACTTTTCTATCATTACCACCTACAATAACCCTTATAAAGGCTAGCACGAAGGAAGAAGGTTTGTAAGGTGGAAGGATTTGTAGAGAGTGGGAGAGGTTTGAAAGGTGGAGGGACTTGGGAAGAGGTTTTACATTTTAGAAGGTGGAGGGACTTGAGGAGAGGGTTAAGGTGAAAAAACTTATTTAGCTTTTAAGTGTTCCAATTAGTTATAGGTTTAAATTCTGAATTCATTAAATCTAAATTCTAAATTCGGATTTAAAAATAATTCAAAATTTAAACTCAAGACTATTTTCAGCAAAAATTCAAATTTGAATGCAATAAAAGGAAAGAAAGAGTGCATGATTAAGTCCAATCCAATTGGACCCCAAACTAAAATATATTTGGCTTGACTCAATCATCGATCAGCCTTTAGATCAGGAAGAAAACCCTTATGGTGACCCCATAGGTTTGAATACTAAGCCGGTAGTACCAGAATATTTCTAGCACTAATTGAAGTTGCCATCTAGCAATAACACCCGACATCTGGATAGCTCAAATATTACAAAGCAATAATCTAAATCCTTTGGCATATGGTTACTATATAATTCATTCATTTGACCTCATAATGCTCAGGATGACTTAGGGTTTAACTGCCAATCCTTAATCAGTAAATCCATAATATGCTTCAACCTTACAAGTTCTGTGACTCCTCACAAGAACTACCCTGACCAAGGTTTTGCTAAGTTGAGATAAAGCGAGACATTTACTCCAAACTATTTGAAGGGATCAATCCCATCTTGATCCACCACTGCTCCACAAGTACTTGACTGTACCCAGATACCTTCCGTCACTAGATTAGAAATCTTGGTAGTGCCGCACTAAAGCATAGTGAGTTGCTTGTAAGTTACCATGGTGATCTCAGGTTCAAGGGATACTTTCTATATCCCTTCGTGAGCAACCCTTGGCAGAAAGAAGCTCCGCAGGTGGGTCACGTTTAATGAAATATCATATATTTCATAGTATGCCATACCAATATCTTCACACTCCTTGGTCAAGAGGATAACCAACCTATATGACATACATCAACCTATACTTGATACGCTGTCGTCCTATAATAATGTATCCTTTGGTTTAAAAAAGTTTTAAGAACTACTCGATATATCCTCTCTATATCAAATGCAAGGTAGTTCTAAGGACTCCATCACACAAGAGCTTTTTACAAGAAAATATAAATGTGATGAATTGCCAAAAATTACTTTTATTTATTATAAAGTTCACATACAATTATAATGAGCATAACCATCTACAGCCTAGATGATTGGCTTTGGGACACATTTCTCAACAACTTCCACTTGGACTAAAGTCAATCAGAACAAAATCTAATTCCCATTTTCCATTTATAATCATTAAACTCTTGAATTCCAATGACTTAGTGAATGGGTTGGCTAGGTCTCCTTTTTATCAATCTTCTGAAGACCGATGTCACCTCACTCCACGATTTCTCGCACAAGGTGATAACGGCGCAGAATATGTTTGGTGCGTTGATGGGACTTCGGCTCTTTGGCTTAAGCAATGGCTCTGATGTTATCGTAGTACACCTAAATAGGACCATCCAGAGAAGGTGTCACTCCTAGTTCTCCTAGGAACTTTTGCAACCATACAACTTCCTTTGCTGCATCCAATGCCGCAATATATTCTGCCTCGCATATTGAGTCCGCCATAGTCTGTTGCTTAGAACTTTTTTAGCAAATTACTTCTCCATTTAGGGTAAAGATAAACCCTGACACACTCTTACTATCATCCCTATCTGACTAAAAATTGGAGTCAGTATACCCCATAAGTTTTATGTCAGATTCTCCATAAATTAGCATTAGTCCTTAGTATTTCGCAAACTTAAGAATAGTCTTCACTTTACTTGGGTCAGACTGGTATCTGCTTACTATTCCTAGTGCGTATGCCACATCTGGTCTAGTACATATCATGGCATACATGATAGAACCCACTGTCGAAGCATATGAAATCCAACTCATACGTTCTCTTTCCTCAAGAGTTGTTGCACAATTTTTTTGGAGAGAGAAATTTCATGGCCTATTGGGAGATAGCTTTTATTGGAATTCTTTATGCTAAAATATTTTAGCATAGTGTCTATGTACATAGATTGGGATAATCCCAAAATCCTCCTAGATCTATCTCTATAAATCTTTGTTTTCTCAGATGGTAACCCAAGAGGAGGGGTGAATTGGGTTCTTTAAAAAAATTAACAATTAAAACTTAAAACCAATTAAGTTAACTAGCAAATTAATGCAACAATGCAAAGCACAATGAGAGAGAGAGATAGAGGAAAGCACAACAAACACAAGAAATTTATAGTGGTTTGATGTAACCAACACCTACGTCCACTCCCAAGCAACTCTTGGGTCCACACTATAATCACCCAGATTACAGTCAAGTTGTTTTACAAGCTTACAACTCTAACTTGTTGTTTTACACGGGGTCACAACGAACCCAGCTGGTTTTTTCGGGTTCACCAGCATAAAACCCAATGTAAGCTACACTCAGCTTACCCCGAGGTTAACAACCTCAACTAATTTAATCCCCTAATTGAATTAGCAAACAACCATTCAATAAATATTTTACAGCAAATTTAAAGCTCCTTAAATGAGCAAATATGCAATATAAATGAATAAAGGTTTGAAAAGCCCGATTGAAGCAAGATTGATGTGAGCTTTTCTTCTTTTTCCTCCTCTCTTTTGATTGGTTGAATCAAGATGTAGCTCTGATTCTTGAAGACGAAGGTTTGAAGAGAACTTGAGGAATTAGGGCTTTTTGGCTTTTCTCTTTTTTCTTCTTTGAGAATCCTTTGAACTTGAACTATTTGAAGCTTTTGGATTGTTCTTGAATCTCGAAATGAGCGTGGACTTAGAGATTTTTCTTTCCCTCTTTCTTTTCAAATTTCTCTCGATTTTTTGCTATTCTCTTGATTTTTGCTCTCTCTTTTTCAAACAGACGAATCCCTACTTTATATAGAGATTGGGTGAGAAAATAGCCGTTACAGAGTAGGTGGATTGCTTCCTCATGCAAAGAAAAAGATCCGTTGGGGGTTAGGTAAAGCAAAGTTACCGTTAGAGCTGATCTGGCACTTTTAAAAATCATTTCTGATAGGTTGGAGTCGGCTCCAACTTTTCATGTGTCGGCTCCAATCGTATTTCCATAAATAGTAAAAAGTTGATTCGATGAGGAGTCGGCTCCGACTTTACAAAGTGTCGACTCTTCTCAAACTGGAGTCGGCTCCGAAAACTGATGTGTCGACTCCGGGATATGCTTAAAAAACCAAGTCTCTGTTCTCAGGTTGGAGTCGGCTTCCGAAATCCATGTGTCGACTCCGACTTCTGAAGAAGAAAATAGTTTCTCTGTATCTCAGGTTGGAGTCGGCTCCACCTATTCATGTGTCGGCTCCGAAACCTCAGGTGTCGGCTCCGAAACTCTAGGTGTCGACTCTGAACCGTGCCAAAAATATATAACAGCTCTATATACTCTGGAGTCGGCTCTAAAGGTTCTAGGTGTCGGCTCCAGGTTCTGAACTTAAATAAATTCATTTAAACTCGGTTCAAAACTGATTCCTAAGTGTCATTTGAATAAACAACCAATCTTAATACCTGAAACACTTATCAATTTATCAGAAAACAATGAATATACTCATGGCTTTTGTTAATCATCAAATCAATAATTGGGTAAATAATTTTAATAATTTCTCCAATAATCTTCCCCTTTTTTATGATGATAAAAACATTGAGTATATGCATAATTATCAAAACTTATACATTTATGATTTATACATTTAAGGTTAACCTCCCCCTTAATGTGGTAGCTCCCCCTAAATTTGTACATATGTTAAGTTCATTGAATCTTCATACATATCTTGAATTCATTTGACCAAAATGTATCATTGAAGTATTATTCTTAAGTGTCATTCTCTTTATTATCTTTTCCCCATTATACATTTAATTATAACTTTTATGCATATACAAATATCATTTACTTCTCCCCCTTTTTTGTAATCAACAAAAAGGTTAAGAAGTTGCAAATCGTATAGATCAATGCATTAAACATTAAGTGAATCAAAATTCAATCCAAGTCACTCAATATCAAAGTTCAAAATAGCAAATATGATATTCATTAAGGTATCAAAACATTACATTATAATTGCTTTGATACATCATTCAACTATAACAAAATGTTGCTTCCATTACATCAAAACCATCAAAATATATTAACCTAAACATCAAATTCTAATTACATCAAAAGAAAAACTTCATTACATTAAATATTCAAACTAAACTTTAGTACAACAAAAGGTAAATCAAACAACAAAAGCTAAAAGCATCAAATTCTAAGACGTTTCTTGAGTCCTTCTAAGATTTTTCCCATTCCACCACTTTGAATTCTGATAAATTCATTCAATCTTCTATCAAAGAATGCAGATGCCACTGTGATTTTCTCCTGTAATTCTGCATTGCATTTAGAATATATCTCAGAATCTCCTCCAATTTCTTTGAGCTTCTCAAATATATGCATGAGATCAGTCTTCAAAGCTTCTGAAGAAGATCCAAGGGTGGATTCAATCTTGCTTACTCTATCATCCAAGGAATAGAACATTTCTCTCAAGCTCATAAGATTGCTATCTAACTCAGTCTTCATCTCTTCTTTATGAATAACTCCTTAAGCTGTTCTAACTGAACACTAGAAAAACCAGCAGTAGGAACAAGCAATCGTAGGTGCAGGAACTGGAGTAGGTGCCGTGGTGGTGATGATCTGCTAGGCTCAGGTGATGGATGCCTCACTGATGGACCTGCCCCTGATGGTGCAGTGGCTCCAATATCGGCTTCTCTCTCATCTAGATGACCTTTTCTTTCCCATCTACCATCCACCTTTATGAATCCCATCCTATGCACTGTGGTTAGGCTGTAATAATCAGTGTGCCTAAGGTTTTTCATTGGCTCACTATCAGAAATAACAACTCCTTGACTTTTGAATGCCATGGTCAGGATCATTCCATAAGGCAAGGTCGATCTCTTCTTGTTCCGGCCTCAGCCATGTACCAAATCATCATTCCTGCTAGGTTAATTGGCTGACCCATCAAAACACAGTCCATAATCACTATGTCTCGCTCTGAGACATACTCAAACCTGCCAGTTTTAGGAAATAAGATCCTACCACATATATTATGTAAAAGTCTAAGCTCAAGAGGCAACTGATTTGCCCTTACTTCCTCAAACTCAGTAAAATCTCTTCCTAACATCCTTGACAAAGCACCAGCCCAGTCATTGTGATAGTTAGCAATTAATCCTACAACAGGGATTTCCAAAAGATTTTCTAAAATTTTGGATGTGAGATGGATTCTTCTTCCTCTAACCATACTGACCAATCCTCCATCTCCTCTTGACAAATTGAAATAAAATTCCTTGACTAGAGCCGGATATGTGGGAACATCTAAGAAACATACCTTTTCCCAACCTGAGCTCCTTGATTTGTCGCCCAATAGCAAAACCCTCGGCCTCAAAAAATCAAAATCCACTTTCCTTCCCATATTAATGATTCGCCGGCTAGGGTATCAATTTGTGGTGAGGAGGGGCTAGGAATAGCACTGGGAGTGGATGCGTTGAGTTGGAGGATGACTTCGAAGAGGGTTCACATGTCGGATGCCTTGTCGTACGCTTCCCCATCGTCACTCTTCCTCCAAACAACGATCCTCTACGCTTGGGTGCCATTGAGTGCTATGGAGAGGCTAATTTGAGAGATTTGGGTTTTGGGATGAGTTTGGAAGAGTTTGGAGAGTTAGGAGTGTTTTAGAAAAAGGAAAGGTGTGACTCTACCCTAAATAGTCAACCTGGGACCACTTGGAGTCAACTACCACAAAGCGAGGTGTCGGCTCTAGGTTGCTAACACAGTCAGTGCCCGAAGTGGAGTCGACTCTGGAAAAACAAGTGTTGGCTCCAAAGTCTCAGACAAAACTGGAGTCGACTCCGATACTAGAGGAGTCGGCTCCAAGACAGTTTCAGAAAAAAAAGAGTTTCAAAGGATCTGAAACTTGTCCGGATTGACATCAAATTTGGCTAAATCAACTTTGGAATGTGATGAATCAAGGGTTCAAATATCTAGATAAATCATCCTTAAAATTATAAGAAAATTAGAAAAATGATTGAATTCTAGATAATCATTCCTAGGAGATTTAAAATTCATTCCAATGGATCACAAACTCCTAATTCTCCTCTAAGATAACAAAATCTTTCTTCACTTAGGGGTTTTGTAAAAATGTCAGCTAATTGTTCATCAGTACAAACATAATCAAGACAAATGTCATTATTAGCTACATGTTCTCTAATAAAATGATATCTAATTTCAATGTGTTTAGTTCTTGAATGTTGAATTGGATTTTAGTTAAATTGATTGCACTAGTGTTATCACATCTAATTGGTGTTTTATCAAGTGTTATACCATAATCTTCAAGTTGTCGCTTAATCCAAAGGATTTGAGCACAGCAACTTTCAGCTGCAACATATTCAGCTTCAGCAGTAGATAATGCAACCGAATTTTGCTTTTTGCTAAACCAAGAGATTAAGTTACTTCCTAAAAATTGGCATGCACCACTTGTACTTTTTCTATCTAATTTACAACCAGCATAATCAGAATCAGTATATGCAATCAAATTTAATGTTGAGTCTCTAGAATACCATAATCCTACATTTTTAGTTCCATTTAGATATCTAAGTATTCTTTTTACTGCAATTAAGTGAGATTCTTTAGGTTCAGATTGATATCGTGCACATAAGCATACAACAAACATAATATCAGGTCTACTAGCTGTTAAGTAAAGTAGTGAATCGATCATACCTCTATAATATTTTTGATCAACAGGCTTACCATCTTCATCTTTATCTAACTTGCATGAAGGACTCATTGGTGTTCCGAGAGGTTTGACTTGTTCCATACCAAACTTCTTGAGAATTTCTTTTGTGTACTTTGTTTGGTTGATGAA
The DNA here is from genome assembly GCA_900491605.1 of Calamus simplicifolius. Taxonomy (NCBI): domain Eukaryota; kingdom Viridiplantae; phylum Streptophyta; class Magnoliopsida; order Arecales; family Arecaceae; genus Calamus; species Calamus simplicifolius. The sequence continues at coordinate 81,044 of UESW01004885.1, read as the reverse complement.
ATTCCTCTTTTTCTTGTTTGATTTGAAGTCCTAGGAAGAAGTTGAGTTCTCCCATCATGCTCATCTCGAATTCACCCTGCATTAACTTAGCAAATTCTTGACACAAAAGATTGTTAGTAGCACCGAATACAATATCATCTACATAAATTTGTACTACTAATAAATCTTTATCTTTTCTTTTCAAAAATAGGGTTTTATCAACATTTCCTCTAAAAAAATTATTTTCAATTAGAAATTTGCTTAATCTATCATACCAAGCTCTAGGTGCTTGTTTTAAACCATAAAGTGCTTTGTGTAATTTAAAAACATGGTTTGAAAATTCATGATCTTCAAAACCTGGGGTTGTTCTACAAAACTTCTCATTTATAAACCATTTAAAAATGCACTTTTAACATCCATTTGAAATAAATTAATGTTCATATGACATGCAAATGCAAGTAATAGTCTAATTGCTTCTAATCTAGCTACAGGTGCAAAGTTTCATCAAAATCAATTTCTTCTTCTTGATTATATCCTTTTGCAACTAATCTAGCTTTATTTCTAATTACTATGCCATTTTCATCTAATTTATTTCTAAATACCCATTTAGATCCTATAACAGAATGACCTTTGGGTCTATCAACTAAGGACCATACATTATTCCTAGTAAATTGATTTAATTCCTCTTGCATAGCTAACATCCAATTATTATCTTTTTCAGCTTCTTCAATAGTTTTAGGTTCTATATGAGATACAAATGCAAGATGATTATTGATGTTCCTCATTGATGATCTAGTTCTTACTCCTTGAGATGGATCACCTATGATTAAATCCTTAGGATGACCATAGCATATCTCCAATCTCTAGGTAGATCTACATCATTACGAGTAGTATCAATAACATCATTCCTAGGTGAGTCATCATCTTTAGCTTCTTGTTCATGGTCTGAAGATACATCTATATTCAATTTTTCAATATCTCTTTCAAGCAAAATTGTATCTTCCTCATCATCAATCTTTTCAGAACTTGATGCTAAAGACTCATCAAAAACTACATGAATTGATTCTTCTATAATTAAATATTTCTTGTTAAATACTCTATAGGCTTTACTAGATGTTGAATATCCTAAAATATGCCTTCATCAGATTTTGCATCAAACTTTTCAAGATTGTCTTACCATTATTATGAATAAAACATCGACAACCAAATGCATGAAAATAACTAATGTTAGGTTTCCTATTATGCCATAGTTCATAGGGAGTTTTCTTAAGAATTGGCCTAATTAAAGCTCTATTAAGGATGTAACATGCTGTGTTTATAGCTTCGCCCAGAAGTACTTTGGGAGTTGGCTTTCACATAGCATGGTACGGGCCATATCTTCTAATGTTCTATTTTTTCTTTCTACAACTCCATTTTGTTGTGGTGTTCTAGGTGCAAAAAAATTATGATGAATGCCATTTTCAATACAAAATTTTTAAATAGATGATTTTTAAATTCTGTGCCATGATCACTTCTAAGAGACACTATGGTATTGTTTTTCTCATTTGTGACTTTCTTAAAGAATTTCAGAATATCGAGAAAGTCTCATCCTTGTGAGCCAAAACATACCCAAGTGAATCTAGAATAATCATCTACTATCACAAGACCATATTTCTTTCCTCCTAGACTAGTGGTTCTAGTAGGTCCAAAAAGGTCCATGTGAAGTAGTTCTAGTGGCCTAGAAGTGAAACAATATTTTTAGATTTGAAAGAATTTCTAGTTTGTTTTCCAAATTGACATGCATCACAAATTCTATTATTTTCAAAATCTAGTTTTGGAAGTCCTTTAACTAAATCCATTCTAATTAATTTTGAAATTAGGTGTGTGCTTGCATGACCTAATCTACGATGCCATAGCCATCCAATCTCATTTACTTTAGCATTATCAGCAATTAAGCAATGATTACTAGTAGACAAATTATCTAAATCAATTAAGTATACATTGCCATTTCTATTCCAACAAATATAATGCTATTGTCTATGGGATTAGAAACAGTGCAAATAGAAGCTTCAAAGAAACTTTGAAACCTTTATCACACAATTGGCTAATGCTAATTAAATTATGCTTTAAACCTACAACATATAAAATATTTTCTATAAAGTGGATGGAGTTATTTGAATTTTACCAAATCCCATAATTTGGCCTTTGCCATTATCTCCAAAAGTAACAACTCCTCTTTTATCTTCAAAGGTGATGAATTGATCTTGTCACCCGTCATGTGCCTTGAGCAGCCACTATCAAGATACCACTTTTGTTTTGATCCTTTGGCCGCAAGACACTCCTGCAAGATAATCAAATCTTATGTTTAGGTACCCAAGCTTTCTTGGGTCCTTCATGGTTAGTAGCAATAAAAATTGTTCCTTTTGGAACCCATATTTTCTTGCCTTTAATATTTAAATTCTTATTATTTTTTCTAAAATTGCATTCATAGGCTTTATGTCCTTTTTGTTATAGAAATAACATGAAACATCATTTTTAACTTGTTCTTTATAAAGAAATTTTTAACAAACTTTTGTTTCATGTTAGGCCTATAACCTAATCCAGCTTTATCAAATACAGCTCTTTGATTACTTAATAGCAAATTTAATTTTTCAGAGCTATATGTAAATTTATCAACAATATTTTTATATTTATCAATTTCTTTCTTTAAACTAACATTTTTATTAAAATTGATTCTTTTTCTTTTATCAAAATTTTATTTTCAGATTTCAGTTTTTCAACTTCATGAGTTAGTTTATCCTTTTCTTTGACAAGATTTAGATTTTTATTTTTTAAAGATTTATTTTTAATTCTCAAGCTTTTAAAATCATTGACTAGTTCATTGAAAGCATCATATAATTCATCAAAAGTAAAATCATCAAAATAGGTTTCAGAACTTACCTCGTTGTCATTGTTTGCCATAAAGCAAATGTTTGCAACTTCCTTTTGCTCCTCCTTGGAAGAGGATTCTTCACTATCACTCCATGTTGCTACATATGCCTTCTTCTTCTTCTTGTAACCCTTCTTTAGTTGAGGACATTCAGATCGAAAATGCCCCGGCTTTTTGCATTCATAACATATCAAGGGTTCTTTTTCTTTATCCTTGTCCTTCCCTTTCTCCTTCCATTTTTGTTCCAAACTTTCTCTCATGGAAGGGTCTCCTTCTTTGCATAAATTTCTTAAATTTCTTAGCTAGGAGAGCTATCTCATCATCTTCCTCTTCTTCTTCACTACTGCTTGTTTCCTTTTCTGCAGCCTTAAGAGCAATAGTTCTTTTCTTTTTGACCTCTTCCTCTTGATGTTGTTTCATGATCAGTTCATGGGTCATCAAGGATCCAAGTAGCTCCTCCAAGGGTAGAACATTGAGGTCTTTGGCTTCTTGGATGGCAGTTACTTTCGCTTCCTATGATCTTGGAAGAGACCTAAGTATTTTGCGTACCAATTCATAGTTAGTATAAGTCTTACCAAGACTCTTTAAACCATTTACAATATCCATGAATCTAGTGTACATGCATGTGATAGTTTCATTTTGTTCTATGCTAAACAATTCATATTTGTGCATTAGAATATTAATTTTTGATTCCTTAACTTGATTAGTACCCTCATGGGTAAATTCTAGTCTATCCAAATTTCTTTAGCAAAAATGCAAGTAGAAATTCTATTAAATTCATTTACGTCTAAAGAGCAATATAAAACATTCATGGCTTTTGCATTAAGCTGAGCCATTTTCCTATCGTTCTCATTCCAATCCCTTTCGGGTTTAAGAACTATTGAACCATCTACTACATGTGTGGGTGTGCTAGGTCCATTAATGATTACACTCCATAGTTCATAATCTAAAGCTTGAATAAAAATTCTCATTCTAGCTTTCCAATAAGAATAATTTGAACCATTAAATAAAGGAGGTTTATTTGTGGATTGACCTTCAGCAAATGAAGATCCAGCTTGAGCTACCATTTGGATCTTTGACTCTTGATCGTTAGATCAAACTGAAATGAGACAAGCTCTGATACCAATTGTTGGCCCAGATGGAAACCCAAGAGGAGGGGATGAATTGGGTTCTTTAAAAAATTTAACAATTAAAACTTAAAACTAATTAAGTTAACTAGCAAATTAATGCAACAATGTAAAGCATAATGAGAGAGAGATATATAGAGGCAAGCACGACAAACACAAGAAATTTATAGTGGTTCGGTGTAACTAACACCTACGTCCACTCCCAAGCAACTCTTGGGTCCACACTATAATCACCCAGATTACAGTCGAGTTGTTTTACAAGCTCACAACTCTAACTTGTTGTTTTACATGGGGTCACAATGAACCCTGGTTTTCCTGGGTTCACCAGCACAAAACCCAATGTAAGCTACACTTAGCTTACCACCGAGGCTAACAACCTCAACTAATTCAATTCCCTGATTGAATTAGCAAATAACCATTCAATAAATATTTTACAGTAAATTTAAAGCTCCTTAAATGAGCAAATATGCAATATAAATGAATAAAGGTTGGAAAAGCCTGATTGAAGCAAGATTGATGTGAGCTTTTCTTCTTTTCTTCTTTTCCTCCTTACTTTTGACTGGTTGAATCAAGATGTAGCTCTAATTCTTGAAGACGAAGGTTTGAAGAGAATTTAAGGAATTAGGGCTTTTTGGCTTTTCTCCTTTTTCTTCTTTGAGAATCCTTTGAACTTGAACTATTTGAAGTTTTTGGATTGTTCTTGAATCTCTCTTGAAATGAGCGTGGACTTAGAGATTTTTCTTTCCCTCTTTCTTTTCAAATTTCTCTCGATTTTTTTGTTATTTTCTTGTTTTTTGCTCTCTCTTTTTCAAACGGACGAATCCCTTCTTTAATTAGAGATTGGGCGAGAAAATAGCCATTACAGAGTAGGTGAATTGCTTCCTCACGCAAAGTAGATCCGTTGGGGGTTAGGTGAAGAAAAGTTACCGTTAGAGCTGATCTGGCACTTTTGAAAATCGTTTCTGACAGGCTCTAGATCATATTTCCATAAATAGCAAAAAGTTGATTCGATGAGGAGTCGGCTCCGGCTTTACAAAGTGTCGACTCCCCTCAGACTGGAGTCGACTTCCAAAAATTGATGTGTCGACTCTGGGACATGCTCAAAAAACCAAGTCTCTGTTCTCAGGTTGGAGTTGGCTCTCGAAATTCATGTGTTGACTCTGATTTCTGAAGCAGCAAATAGTTTCTCTATATCTCAGGTTGGAGTCGGCTCCACCTATTCATGTGTCGGCTCCGAAACCTCATGTGTCGACTCCGAACCATGCCAAAAATATATAACTGCTCTGATACACTCTGGAGTCGACTCTAAAGGTTCTAGGTGTCAGCTCCAGGTTCTGAGCTTAAATAAATTCCATTTAAACTTGGTTCAAAACTGATTCCTAAGTGTCATTTGAATAAACAACCAATCTTAATACTTGAAACACTTATCAAATTTATCAGAAACATAAAGAATATACTCATGGCTTTTGTTAATCATCAAAATCAATAATTACGTAAATAATTTCTCAATAATTTCCCTAACAATCATCATACCAAGTATATAAGAGGCTTCACGCAAGTCCTTTATAGAGAATTGAGATGATAACCAGATCTTTATTCCCTATAGTACTGGGATGATGACTGTTGACCTCATATTTGATTTTGATGAATACAAAACGATTAAGTATAATACTAATAATTTTGTTGAGACAATGATTTCAGGGAATCCATCATGAAAAAAGGTGTCACTTCAAATTAAGGTATCCCATGTATCAAAGGTAATACAGGTAAAGAAAAATGACGGTGAATAATCTTTAAAGCCAAAAATAATTTTAAATAATTTTTTTAATCCAAATTGCATAAGTAATTTCATGCTTCAAATTGCTTTCATTTTTCAAAATGTACCAAACTGGCTTTGGATATTCTTAACATGAAACCTGTTTTCCTAAGCATCCTTGTCTAACTAAATTTTTATTTTATCTTGCACTGGACTGCAATGTTTTACCATTCATTTCTCAAATGACTAAATCTATCTTTGATGATTTATCATGTGAAAATTCTTTTTCAAATCATTGCATGACACTTTTCCAAATCCCACAGTGGCAAAACTATAAAATCCCAGTGGCAAACTGTAAATCCCACTAAAAATAACCAGACATGGATTTCTTGTGTTCTTTTGTTCTTCTTCTCTAAATTTTGCAACTCTGCGCCATTGTTGATCGCAATTATTATTTTTGAAGTATTTAATCGCCATAATTTCTTTGTAATGTGGAAGGATTGGAGCTTGCTCATTGATTGATGATTTAATTGCTGTGTTTTTCTTTGACGAATGCATTTTTTTTTCAAACGAGCTGTTTTGTTCATCTCCTAGACTTCAATACATCTGTTAATGAAGATGTTATCTAGGATTGGTTTTCAAAACTTGCCACTTACTCATTTACTACTGTCGAAGATTGCAAAATTTTCCATGGCTTGATGCGGGTTTTTCAAACAATGTCTGCTTACCTTAAATGCTTGGACATCAGTTTTAAATGCACGCATTTAATGCTTCTCAAATATTCAAATGGCTATCAACGGGTTCTTGCCTAAATAAGCCATTCAACCAAGCATTCAATGCTTCAACCAGGCATTGAATGCTCCTCCAGTCCTCTCAATGTGCCTATAAATAGGCCCTCTAAAGCTCTCATCCAAGGCATCCAAGCCGATCAAGGCAATTCATCTTAGTTGAGTGGAAATAAAAAAATCAGGGGAAGAAATTTTAAGTGAGGAAGGAAAGGCTGAGAGAGTTCTAAAAAATTTTCTAGAGTGCCACTTCAAAAGTTTTCATCAGTGGAAGTGATATCAAAGCTCCAGCCACATTCTGAAAAGCAGTCAAGCTTCATCCATTCCTCCAACATGCTCAAATGAAGAATCCATTCCATAGAGTGGTCTTCATATTTTGCAAAGTATTTCTTTTGAATATCTGCTCACTTAAGGAGCTTTATGTATACACTACTTATATTATTGTGCTTGGTATTTAAGTTTCACGATGGTGAAACTTGTAAGGCTATAGATGTACCCGTGTAAGGCTTTCTTGTACTAGAAAAATAAGAGGCTAGCCTGAAAGGTTAGGTGTAAGGCTCCCTTGTGCCTGTAAACAAGTTGCTAGTCAGGTTGGCTAGGGTGGTTAATAAAAATTTTTAAGGAATTATTGGAGAGTGGATGTAGGTGCAGGGTTAGCACCGAACCACTATAAAATATCTGTGTTTGTGTGATTTAAATTTCTGTAGTGCTTGAATATTTTATCTACACTTTACATTACTTTCTGTTAATTCTAAATTTTTTTAAAAGCACATATTTGCTAATTATTAATATTTTTAAGAAACTCAATTCATCCCTCCTCTTGGGTTGAATATCTGGGCAACAAGTAGTATTAGAGTAGGTGCTCTTGTTACTAAGCCTTAAAAAGTTTTAAGCTAAAGATTATAACAACCCAAATGAGTTCCATATTGAGTGAGGGGCAATCTACTAATAGACTACCACTTTTTAACGTCATAAATTACACTTATTGGAAAGCACGTATAAAAATTTTATTCAAGCACTTGATTATGATTTATAGAGCATCATAATCAATGGATCTCACACACCCACTATTAAATCTGATGATATTGTTAATTTCAAACTGAAAACGGATTGGGATGTGCTTGATAAGAAGATGGCTCAGCTAAATGCTAAAGCTATGTTCATTGGATGCTAATGAATTTAATCATATTTTCACTTGCTGTTCTACTAAAGAAATATGGAATAGATTAGAAGTTACTCATAAAGGTACTAATCAAGTTAAAGAATCTAAAATAAATATGCTTGTGCATAAATATAAATTATTTAAAATAGATTCTACTAAAAATATTACTGATATGTTTACAAAGTTTACTAACATCATTAATGGTTTGAAAAGCCTTGAAAAATCTTATACTAATGGTGAACTTGTTAGAAAAATTTTAAGATATTTGTGTTGGGAATTTAGTGGTCTAATACTAAAGATATGCAGCAAAAAAATAACCTAAATCCCCATAAGGATCCATGTGTTTCAATTAAATTGATTAGGGAACAAGAATCGTACCTTATGTGAATATATATATATATATATATATATTTGATGAGATAGATCTTTAGGCGCTGCGAAACCCCAACTCCCTCTACGGTATCCACATGAATGATCACTTCACAATGGGACTCGGTGTGATAGCACTCTCTAGAACTCTTATAGATCAGTTCAGGAATAATCTCACTAAAAGGCTCTCGTATATTTTGGTGTGCTGAGTTTTTCTACAAATCCAATGTTGACGGTAAGCGTCGTCTATTTTGGATGAGAGCAATAACGTCTATTTATAATGAAAAATATCCTATTTCAAGAAAATAATCTCATTAATAGGACTCTTAGGATTCCTAAAAGATACATCTTCTCATTAATGGGACTCTTAATCTGATTAGGATTCCTAAAAGATACATCTTCTCATTAATGGGACTCCTAATCTAATTAGGATTCTTAAAAGACACATATTCTTATTAATGGGACTCCTAATCTAATTAGGATTCTTAAAAGACACATCTTCTCATTAATGGGACTCCTTAAAAGACACATCTTCTCATTAATGGGACTCCTAATCTGATTAAGATTCCTAAAAGACACGTCTTCTCATTAATGGGACTCCTAATCTGATTAGGATTCCTAAAAGACACGTCTTCTCATTAATGGGATTCTTAATCTGATTAGGATTCCTAAATGACACAATAGTGAAGATTATTATTTATTATATTTATTAATCTTAAAAACTTAAGAATAATAAATATATAAATAATTTTTGCTGGGTTTATATAAATTAAACCCATAACTCATACGCGTCATTCCTTGTGTGCGACCCTGTAGGTTCACTCAATGTTGGCAGTAGGACTAAAACCCTTTCCGGCCCACAAGATATAATTGGTCTCTAGCAAGACATTATGTCTACCCAAATTGAGTGAAGATTGTCGATCCGACTTTACCTAGTAAATGTCAATTATCTAGTCCCTTTGTCACACGATATTTAGTGATTAAGTATGAGGCATAGATCACATCACTCATAGATTGTTTAATCACAAGTTTTCTTGATTCCAGAGTTTGACTGAATAAACCAAATGTTACTGATAACTTCTATCAATTCATTTGGGCATGCCATGTACTTTTCTCAGTCTCACTCTTCAAGAGGGCCCAAAATATCTCTCTCAAATTAATGAGAGGGACAAATTCCTTCACGAACACTCATATCCCTCAACGTAGTTTATTCCATATCCAATCACAGTCTTATGATCATCTAGTTAAAGATGATGAAGAGCTGTATCAAAACATGAAATTCACTATATAGGGATCCATAGTTTATCAGGTCAAAGGACTAAAATAACAACATCATGAAGAGAAGTATTCATAACAGAATCTATATGATACTCTCATGGTGGATCGATCCAATATAATGTACTTTTATGTATCTATGTGTTGACTTGATATCATATACCATGACCAGTAAAATGTGATCATCAATCAACCAACATACTAATCTTACTTCATTATCGTTCCATATAATGAATGATTAGGGATAATTTAGAATAGTATTCTTATCACCTTATAGTTTCACTATTTAAGTCACATACTTAAATGATATAAGGAAGAATAAACTATTCAAGGAAACATTTTTATCACATTAGAAGAGCATATATAATAACATGATAATAAAATGATTTGTTAAATAAAGATAAAACCATAAATGACAACAAATATCCTGATGGCCTAGGGCACATCACCAGCAATTTGCCCAAGTCTTAGAAGGCTAAGGTCACTGCAATACAAAAAGCCAAGGACTTCAACACTCATTCATTAGAAGAACTGGTTGGGTCACTAATGACTCATAAGCTACAACAACGACAATACCTTGATGAGGATGAGTTTAAGAAGAAAAGAACAATGGCACTGAAAGGTGCTACACTAAATGAAGAAAGTGAGGTAAGCACTATATAGTGATAATGAGGAAGATAAGGAGATGGCTCTTATCACTAAAAAATATAAGAAATTCATAAGGAAGAAAAAATTTGGAGGAAAAAGGAGACAATTTGTGAAAGGGGAGCATAGTAAGAAAAATAATAAAGATCAGCCCCTTATATGTTATGAATATAAAAAGCTGGGTCATTTTAGATCTGAATGCCCTTTATTAAAGAAACGTCTCAAGAAATTCAAGAAGAAAGCAATGATTGCTACTTAGAGTGATAGTGATGAATCAAGCTCCGAGGAAGATGAAAAGAATGAGGAAGCCAACCTATGTTTATGGCAGACAATGAAGAGGTAAGCCCTAATTTACTGGATGATTTTACTTTTGAAGAATTGCATAGTGCATTTTATGAATTATTGGATGATTTTGCTAACTTAAGTTATAAAACAAAGAATTGAAAAATCAAGTCAAAAACTTGAGTTTTGAAAAACAAAAACTTTTAAAGGAAAATGAATCTTTGCTTTAAGAAAATAAAGACTGGAAGAATGAAGTAGATAGATTAAGACCTATAGTAGAGAAGTTTACTATAAGCTCAAATAAATTAGAAATGATTCTAAATAATCAAAGAGCAATTTACAACAAAGCCGGTCTCGGATATGATACTATAAAGAAATAAAAATTCTTGAAAAATATTTTTGCGCATGCTAGTGATTTTGCAAAAATTACATGCTTTAAATATGAAAAACCTGGTCATAAAGCATATTCATGTCTCACACACAATGTTAAGAAAATATGGGTTCCAAAAGAAACCAGGCCGATTAATCCCAAAGGATCCAAGAAAGCTTGGGTACCTAAAATGAAGACTTAACATTATGGATGTAGGTGTATCTTGCAACCCGAGCAACTAAAAGAAAATGATATTTAGACAGCGGGTGTTCAAGACACATGACTGGTGATGAATCATAATTCATCACTTTGGAAGCAAAAGATGGAGGAGTAGTTATCTTTGGTGATAATGACCAAGGCAAAATTGTTGGTATTGGTAAAATTGGTATAACTCCTCATGCATTTATTGATAATGTCTTGCTTGTAAATGGTTTGAAACATAATTTATTAAGTATTAGTCAATTGTGTAATAAAGGTTTTAAAGTTATTTTTGAATCATCTTTATGCATTGTTACTAATCCTGCTGATAATTGCATGAAACTTATTGGTCATAGGCATGGTAATGCTTACATTGTTGATTTGAATAATTTGAATGACCAAAATTTTGATTGTCTAGTTGCCATGAATGCTAAAATTGATGAAACTAGTTGGTTATGGCATCGTAGGCTTGCACATGTCAGCATGGACTTGCTTTCAAAATTAATCAAAAAGGATTTAGTCAAAGGTTTGCCAAAATTAAATTTTAAAAAAGATAAGATTTGTGATGCATGTCAATTCGAAAAACAAACTAGAGTTTCATTCAAATCTAAAAATATGATTTCAACCTTTAAACCTTTAGAACTTTTGCATATGGATTTATTTGGACTAACTAAAACCACAAGTCTAGAAGGTAAACGTTATGGTTTTGTAATTATCGATGATTTCTCGCGTTTTACTTGGGTTTTATTTTTAACAAGTAAAGATGAGACATTTGCAGCTTTTCTAAAACTTTTTAGAAAAATAACAAATAAAAAAGGTCTTTAAGTTTTATCAATTAGAAGTGATCATGGAAAAGAGTTTGAAAATCAACACTTTGAAAATTTTTGTAATGAACATGAAATTGACCATAATTTTTTTGCTCCTAGGACTCCTCAACAAAATGGTGTTGTTGAGAGAAAGAATAAAACTCTTGAAGAAATGGCCGAAACCATACTGTGTGAAAGTTATCTCCCAAAATATTTTTGGGCTGAAGCTATTAATACAGCATGTTATATTTTAAATCGTGCTTTGATTAGACCAATTTTGAAAAAGACCTCCTACGAACTTTAGAAAGGAAGAAAACCCAACATTGGATATTTTCATATTTTTGGTTGCCGATGTTTTATTTTAAATAATGATAAATCTAATCTTGATAAATTTTATACTAAATTAGATGAAGAAATATTTCTCGGTTACTCAACTTCTAGTAAAGCATATAGAGTTTTTAACAAGAAAACCTTAGTAGTAGAAGAATCAATTCATGTTGTTTTTGATGAGACTAATGATCTTCCATCAAGGAAGAGAGAGGCAACTGATGATGCAGATATCCTTGAAAATGAAGTAAGAGAGCTTATAATAAATGAGAAGGAAAGAGAAGATGATCATGTCAGCCAAGAAAATGGCACCGGTCCAATTCAACAAATTGAACTTCAAGGTAATCATGGACTCGGTAAGGAATGGAGGTATGCTCATAATCACCCTAAAGAATTAATCTTAGATGATCCATCAGATGGTGTTAGAACTACATCATCATTTAGAGATGCTTATATTAATTTAGCTTTTATTTCATAAATAGAGCCTAAATGTTATGAAGATGCTAAAAAAGATGTAGACTGGATAAATGCTATGCATGAGAAACTTAATCAATTTGAACGGAATAATATTTGGATACTAGTTGATAGATCAAATGATCATCCTGTTATAGAAACTAAATGGGTATTTAGAAATAAATTAGATGAGTATGGTAATGTCATTAGAAATAAAGCAAGATTAGTAGCAAAAGGATATAGTCAAGAAGAAGGAATTGATTTTGATGAAACATTTGCATATGTTACTAGATTAGAAGCAATTAGATTACTTCTTGCATTTGCATGCTTTATGGACTTTAAATTATATCAAATGGATATTAAGAGTGCATTCCTTAATGGATATATTGTTGAACAAGTATTTGTTGAACAATCACCTAGTTTTGAAAATCACTTGCTTCCAAACCATGTATTCAAACTGAACAAGGTTTTATATGGCTTGAAATAAGCACCCAGGGCTTGGATTTATAGATTGAGCAAATTCTTGATTAAAAATAACTTCATTGGAGAAAATTTTGATACAATACTGTTTATTAAATGAAAAAATAAAAATATGCTGATTGTACAAATATATATTGATGATATAATTTTTGGTGCTACTAATGACTCTTTGTGCCAAGACTTTGCTAAGCTTATGCGGGAAGAATTCAAGATGAGCATGATGGAAGAATTAAACTACTTTCTCAGACTTCAAATTAAGCAAAGTAAGGAAGGGATCTTCATTAGCCAAACCAAGTACACCAAAGAAATTTTAAAAAAATTTGGCATGGAGACCTCAAAAAGTATTGGTACCCCTATAAGCTCTTCATATAAATTAGATTATAGTGGTACTGATAGATCAGTTGATATGAAATATTATAAAGGCATGATTGGATCTCTATTGTACTTAACTTGCTAGTAGACTGGACATATTATTTAGTGTTTATATGTGTGCTAGGTTCCAAGTTAATCCTAAAGAATCTCACCTAATTGTAGTTAAAAGAATCCTTAAATATTTAAATGGTACTAAAAACTTAGGATTATGGTATGATAAACAATCAAGCATAGACTTAATAGGTTACACTGATTCTGATTTTGCTGGATATAAATTGGATAGAAAATCTACTAGTGAAACTTGCCAATTTCTAAGGGTTAACTTAATCTCTTGGTTTAGCAAGAAACAAACTTTTGTAGCACTGTCCATTGCTGAGGCTAAATACATTTCAGTTGAAAGTTGTTGTGCTCGAATCTTATGGATTAAGCAACAATTAGAAGATTATGGCATCAAACTTAACGGCATTTCCATAAAATATGATAATACTAGCGCCATAAATTTAACTAAAAATCCTATCCAACACTTTAGGACAAAACATATAGAAATTAGATATCACTTCATTAGAGATCATGTTAACAATGGTGATGTGGTGCTTGAGCATGTATGTACTGATAAGCAACTCGCTGATATTTTTATAAAATTCCTTGATGAATCTAAGTTTTATGAAATTAGAAGGGAGCTAGGTATGCTAGACCCTTCAATTTAACAAGTTGCTATAATTGTTTAATTTTTATACTCTTCTACACTTATAATATTTGTATGAAACTTGATCCATATGAAACCTTATCGACTTATCTTCAGGATCCATATTTTTTTTGACTATCAAGATCATCTATGAATTATCCGGCCATAATATTTGAATGCCTATTCCTTTTTATGCATTTTAAATCCTGAACTATTGAAAATACCCTTGGAATACCTCGCTGGCCAACCAGCTGGCCGGCCAACTATTGGTATCAACCATGGTAACAAGGGATTTAGGTTCAATTAAGGCATGAACGGACAACAATTATCATTATTTTTCACTTGATATCAGCTTGATTTGAAATTGTATCAGTAACAGCAACAAGTGAACGTGCTACATTTGGTATCAGTTTGTTTTTCATATCTAATAGGTATACTTGTTGGGTGATATGGGAGGTCCCCATGACCAAGCAATAATTGGTATCAGTTTGATTTGCATATTCTTTGCTTAACATAATTCTATTATGAGTCTTGGATCATAAAATGCTTGAATTATATGATATTGGTATCATTTCCTACATGAAACTTTTATTGCATATAGATCAAATGGTATCAATTTAAAATATAAGGAAAGATGAATGTAAGTTTGTATGGTTTGTATTAATTTAGCTTGTATGATTCTTATGGCTTGTATGGTTTGTATTAATTTAACTTATATGGTGTGTATGAATTATATCAACTGCTTGATCTATGTAAGATTGCATTCATTTCTGTGATCCTTATGCTATTTGATTTATTGGGACATATAGTAAAAATATGCATATCATTTCATCTTCTTTTTGATTAATGATAAAAAGGGAAAGAAAAGGTAAATGCATACATTATGATTTTTAGATAAAAGCATACATTATGATTTTAGGTAGGTAAAGGCATACATTTTGATTTATCATATTTTCTAATTTTGAAAAAATTGAAAAGCATATGTATACTAATTTGATACATGCACAGAGTATTTGAAAGAGGGGAAGAAATATTTTATGATATATATTTTTGAAATCCTATCTTGCTAAGGAATGATTAGATATGAAATGTTCTTTATATAGTAAATACTTAATGGTTTTGTCATCATCAAAAAAGGGAAGATAGTTGACCTCATATTTGATTTTGATGAATACAAAATGATTAAGTATAATACTTGTTGAGATAATGATTTTAGGGAATCCATTATGAAGAAATGTGTCACTTCAAATTAAGGTATTCCATGTATCAAAGGTAATACAGGTAAAAAAATAATAGTGAATAATATTTAAAGACAAAAATAATTTTAAATAAATTTTTTTAATCCAAACTGCATAAGTAATTTCATGCTTCAAATTGCTTTCGTTTTTTGAAACGTACCGAACTGGCTTTGGATATTCTTAACGTGAAACCTGTTTTCCTAAGCATCCTTGTCTAACTGAATTTTTATTTTATCTTGCACTGTACTTCAATGTTTTATCATTTATTTCTCAAATGACTAAATCTATCTTTGATGATTTATCATGTGAAAATTCTTTTTCAAAGCATTGCATGACACTTGTCCAAATCTCACTGAAAGTAGTCAATGGCAAAACTATAAAATCCCAATGGAAAAACTGTAAATCCCATTAAAAATAACTAGACATGGATTTCTTGCGTTCTTTTGTTCTTCTTCCTGAAATTCCGCAGACTCTGTTTCGCCATTGTTGATCGCAATGTGGAAGGATTGGAGCTTGCTCAATTATTTAATTGCCGTCGTTTCTCTTTGATGAATGCAATTTTTTTTTCAAATGAGCCATTATGAAGACTTCATCTCCAAGCCTTTGAATGAAGATTTTATCTAAGATTGGTTTTCAAAACTCGCCGCTTACTCATTTAATGTTGCCGAAGATTGCAAAATTTTTCTGTGCCAATTTTTCAAACAATGTCTACTTGCCTTAAATGTCTGGACATTAGTTTCACATACACGCATTTTAATGCTTCTCAAATCTCCAAACGGCTATCCCCTGGTTCTTGCCTAAATAGGCCATTCAACCAAGCATTCAATGCTTCAACGAAGCATTGAATGCTTGCATTTAATGCTCCTCCACTTCTCTCAACGGCAACATTCTACTTCGTGCCTATAAATAGGCCATCTAAAGCTCTCATCCAAGGCATCCAAGCTGAGCAAGGCAATTCATCTTAGTTGAGTGGAAAGAAAAAATCAAGGGAAGAAAATTTTAAATGAGGAATGAAAGGCTGAGAGAGTTTTGAAAAATTTTCTAGAGTGCCACTTCAAAAGTTTTTATCAATGGAAGTGATATCAAAGCTCCAGCCATATTCTAAAAAGCAGTCAAGCTTAATCCATTCCTCCAACATGGTCAAAGGAAGAATCCATTCCGTAGAGTGGTCTTCATATTTTGCAAAGTATTTCTTTTGAATATCTACTCACTTAAGGAGCTTCCTGTATACACTACTTATATTATTGTGCTAGGTATTTAAGTTGCACGATGGTGAAACTTGTAAGGGTATAGATCTACCTGTGTAAGGCTTCATTGTGCCTAAAATATAAGAGGCTAGCTTGGAAGGCTAGGTGTAAGGCTCCCTTGTGCCTATAAATAAGTTGCTTGCCAGGTTGGCTAGGGTGGTTAGTAAAAATTCCCAAGGGGTTTTTGGGGAGTGGATGTAGGTGCAAGGTTGGCACCGAACCACTATAAATTATCTGTGTCTGTGTGATTTAAATTTCTGTGGTGCTTGAATATTTTCTTTACACTTCACATCACTTGCCGTTAATTCTGAAATTTTTTAAAAGCGCATATTTGCTAATTATTAATGTTTTTTAGAAACCCAATTCATACCCCCCCTCTTGGGTTGCAATATTTGGGCAACAATGTTATTTTGATTAATAGAATGTCATCCACATATAATACAAGGAATACAACCATAAAACCATTAGCCCATTTATAAATACAAGGTTCTTCTCTGTTTCTAATGAAACCATACGTCTTAATACATTTATCAAAACATATGTTCCAGCTTCGAGATGCCCGCTTCAGTCCATAGATGGATCTCTGAAGCTTGCACACTTTTGACTCATATATGGATATGAACCCTTCAAGTTGTATCATATGCACCTCCTCTTTCAGCTCACCATTAAGGAAAGCTGTTCGAACATCCATTTGCTAGATTTCATAATCAAAGTGTGCTGCTAAAGCAAGCATAATCCGAATGGATTTAAGCATTGCCACAGAAGAAAATGTCTTATCATAGTCTATACCATAACGTTGATGATACCCCTTAGCAACAAGATGGGTTTTATAGGTCTCTACCTGTTCATCAGCACCTCTTTTTCTTTTAAAATTCATTTACATCCAATGGGTTTTATCCCCTCAGGTAGATCAACCAATGTCCATACATTGTTGATTTCCATGAATTTCATTTCGGATTTTATGGCTTCTAGCCATTTCTTAGAATCAGACCTCTGCATTACATCCATATAGGTGATCAGATCCTCATTGTTCTCATCGAGTTCAATAGGATCGCCGTCTTAGATCAAAAAACCGTAGTATATGTCTGGTTGATGTAGTACCCTACCGGATCTCCTTAATAATTCATGTATGGGCTCTGGGTTTGATCTAGTCAAAACCCTTTCTGTATCATTTCTTAAGTGTGTCAATTTTTTTACCTATTGAACTTCACTAAGTTTAACCTTACTGGCTCCAATTCCTTCAATAAGGAATTCCTTTTCTAAAAAGATAGCCCTAAGATTGATGAAAAAAACTTTTGTTCTTCATGTAAGTAAAAGTAATACCCCTTAGACTCTTTTGGATACCCTACAAATAGGCACCGGTCAGACCTAGGTCCAAGCTTATCTATTTCCAAACATTTAACATAAGCCGGGTAGTCCCAGACTCGAAGGTGTGAGAGTATCAGCTTACGCCCAGTCCATATCTCATATGGCATTTTGTTAATGGACTTACTCGAAACCCTATTTAAAAGGTAACACACTGATTCTAGAGCATAACCCCAAAAGAAGATTATCAGAGAAGCAAAGCCCATCATGGACCGAACCATGTCTAACAGGGTTCGATTCCTCCTTTCAGACACTCCATTTAACTGAGGTGTCCCTGAAGGTATCCACTGCGAGAGAATCTCATTCTCCTCAAGATATAACAGAAACTCACTAGAAAGATATTCACCACCTCAATCTGATCGAAGGGTTTTGATAAACTTTCCAGTTAATTTTTCTACTTCATTACGATATCGTTTGAACATTTCAAACGATTCAGACTTATGTCTCATCAAGAATATATAACCATACCTTGAAAGATCATCTATAAACATAATGAAATAATTATACCCACCTCTGGCACTGACATTCATAGGTCTGCATACATCAGTATGTACCAGACTTAAAATTTTATTGGCCCATTCACCTTTTCTACTAAAAGATGATTTAATCATTCTACCCAGAAGACAAGATTTACAGGTTGGTAATGATTCAAAATCATTAACCTCAAGTAGACCTTCTTATCTCAACCTGGTTATCCCATTCTTGTTAATATGACCTAGCCGATAGTGCCAAAGGTAAGCATTACTGATATCGTTTATCCTAGGGCATTTGCTAGATGTATACATTACACTAATAAGTCGTGATAGTACATATATGCCATTACTCATATATCCATTCATTACAACAAAACCATTCATAATGATTTTGCAAATGTTATTCTTTATTGATAGTTCATAACCAGAGATGGCCAATTGGCCTACAAAAATGACATTTAAATTGAAAGATAGACAATAATGATATTCATTTAGAACAATTGTACAAGACTCGAAAACAAGTTTGACGATTCCCAACGCTAGGATCGGAACTTGGCTTCCATTTTTCATGTTCAAGAATCTCTCACCATCCTCGAATCTTCTACTAACTTGAAGTCCCTGCAGAGAATTGCATATGTGAATTAGACTTCTGGTATCCAATACCCAATTAGTAGTATCATAGATAGAGAAATTACAAGGCGTTATCATATAAATACCTTGTTCAGCATTTCCTTTCTGTTTCCTCTTCTTGGACCTATTTGGGTCGAGGGATGCAATATAAAGAGGACAGTTCCTCTTCCAATGACCTTGCTTCTTGCAAAAGAAGCACTCTGCCTTACTATGATCAGTTTTAACCTTTTTAGCCTGATTGGTTCCAGCATTTTGCACCTTTTTCCTTTTATTTTTTTTCTCTTTCTTAAAGGGACGACGACCTCCCAAAGAACCTCTCACTAAATTCGCCATCCCTTTATTGAGCTAGTGATCTTTCTCGTAAGTCTGTAGTAAACCAAGTAGACCATGATAGTTTAATGCAGGCTTATTCATTCTATAATGATCGAGAAAGTAGAGATAGGAAGGGGGCAGGGAGTTCAGTATTATATCTTTCCCAAGTTATTCATGCAAGGGACAACCGAGTTTGCCCAAGCGCTCAATCATCTCGATCATGTACAATACATGATCAGTGACCGAGGCTCCATCACGTATCCACACATTATAGATGGCATAAGAGACCTTGTACCTCTCAACGTCATCTGGTGTCCCAAAGGATTCCTTCAACTTTTGAAGAATTTTCTCTGGCTGATCTTCCTCAAATTTGCGACTGAACTCATTGTTCATCGCTGCTAGCATTATGCATCGTACAATGCTCTAATAAGAGAGCTACTTCTAATAAGTATCCCTGATCGAACCCTGAGCATTAGGAGCAGGGACTTCAGGTGCTGGATCCGTTATCACATAAAGGATCCATTCATGCTCTAGGGTAATCCTGAGCCTTCGATACCATCTATCAAAGTTAAGACCCATAAGTTTTTCATTATCAAGCAACGAACGGAGCAATAAATTGGTAGACATTATCTAAAAGGAAAACCAAAAACCTATTATTGTATATGAATTATTATCCTAAAGATATGGACTTTAGTCTAAAGGCCCTCCCACTATTTTATTCAGACTGACAGCCTCTACCTCCAATCGAGGAATTACTTTTAATCCCTTAGTGGGTACTAGAATCCAATAGACAATACATGAGCCCGACTTTGGCCCATGCACATCTAAAGGTAGGTTCTTTAACCGATTACTTCTTCAAGTAACTTCTAGTAATTAATTTTTCTCAAGGGTGCACTTCAATCAGCCTTTGGGCCTCCTATTAAAGGTCCTGGTTAGGTTCAACAATTAACATGACAAAATTCAATACTTCTAACCAACAAATAGTCAAGCCTGACTTTGGCCGGCTCACCTGACCATCGTTAAGAGAGTCATATTGAGCTATCATATTAGATTGGCAATTTCAATAGCCTGATGAACATTCGACCTTTGGGTCTATCAATTATCACCCAACTATTGAACCCATTACCATCCAATTAATGGGAGGCTAAGACTTAGTTATTCCCATAACCTCATCTTTTTAAGGACCTAATAATTTAGAGGGTTTCACTTTAAAGTGTGACATATAAAAGAGAATACATGGCCCATAATCAAGAATTCTCCCACTAACTTATAGAAGAGTTTTTGAATAATTGGTTCATGGGTAACTAAATCAGTCATATTGATTCACCATAGGTGACATAGGCTAACTCGAATCAATGAGCTACCGAATCAATTCTGATCAACCATATTTTTTAGGTAAGTGAGATCATAGGATGGGTTCATCAGATTTGATTAGATTAGCCTGAAAACTTGGGCTCACCACTGAACCATAAATTAGGTCCATTTAGATTTATGGACTGATCAATCTAACTTGTTAGAGAGATTTAAAGAGAATGTAACCTAACTCAACTTTTGATTAGATTTAAGTTTTCTTTTTAGTCCATTTAATTTAAACTTAGGTCTAACCCAATTAAGGATCTAACTTAAGCTAACCCATGACCCTTAAAGCTTATGCAAATGACTTAAGATCTTTAAATCATATTTCTAGATTTCTTCATCATTTAAGATAATTTAATTTTTTAATTAAATTCAATAAACTCTTAAATTGAAATGATTTCAATTTTACATATAAAATAAATTTTATAAAAATTAAAATAGTTTATGATCATACCATCCAAAAATAAGATTAAAAATAATTTTAATCTACAATCTCTTTACTTTTCTTCTTCATAGGTCATGATACAAGTGGCATCCCTACACGTCATGATACAAGTGGCATCCCTACTTCTCTCCTATGATCGAACGGTCTGGTGAATCCATCCAATCCAAGTACTTTAGTGAAAAGAAAATTCAAGATATTATATCGACATGCAACTATTATCATGTTACAAGAACCATGCTCTGATACCACTGTAAGTAAACCAATGCAGGCATATAGCCTATGCAAGCAAATCTATTTTTTAATTTTT
Source organism: Calamus simplicifolius (assembly GCA_900491605.1). Classification (NCBI taxonomy): domain Eukaryota; kingdom Viridiplantae; phylum Streptophyta; class Magnoliopsida; order Arecales; family Arecaceae; genus Calamus; species Calamus simplicifolius. The sequence goes on along the minus strand of UESW01004885.1, from coordinate 59,692 downwards.
TTTAATTTTTTATTTTATTTATAAAGCAACAAAAATAATGAAATCGATTTATCTATCTACCTACATCAGGAATTAACAGGATAATATTGCATGTAAATGATATCAAAAAGTTAGAAAGCAAAACATAAAACCATTTTATGTTAATGATTTGATCATTATCAAATAACAGTAAGGTACTTTACCTTTGCAAACTTCTGGATGATTGAAGAAAAGAGCTCCTTAAGCCACACGTGTATCGTCTCTATAGGTAGTTCACACCAGAACTCTTTCCTGATCAAATCCTTTGGAGTGCTAGCTTCTTAGGATCCACGAAGGCTGATCTCCTTCTTATCTCTTTGGACAACAAGACGGTTTTGTAGCCAAAGGAGAACTAGTAGAGGTAGAAGAGGAACCCTTTCCCAAACTACTCTCTACACATCTAAAACCTTAATCCTCACAATATCCCACACAAGGTAAAAATATTTTTCTAAAGTAGAAAACCTTCAAAAAAAACTTTTCTATCATTACCACCTACAATAACACTTATAAAGGCTAGCATGAAGGGAGAAGGTTTGAAAGGTGGAAGGATTTGTGAAGAGTGGGAAAGGTTTGAAGGTAGAGGGACTTGGGAAGAGGTTTTACATTTTAGAAGGTGGAGGGACTTGAGGAGAGGGTTAAGGTGAAAAAACATATTTAGCTTTAAGTGTTCCAATTAGTTCTAGGTTTAAATTCTGAATTCCAACCATAATAGGATTAAATCTAAATTCTAAATTCGGACTTAAAAAGAATTCCAAATTTAAACTCAAGACTAATTTCAGTAAAAATTCAAATTCGAATGCAATAAAAGGAAAGAAAGAGTGCATGATTAAGTTCAATACAATTAGACTCCAAACCAAAACATATTTGGCTTGACTCAACCATCGATCAGCCTTTAGATCAGGAAAAAAGCCCTATGGTGTGTGATCCCATAGGTTCAAACACTAAGCTGGTAGTACCAAAATATTTCTAGCACTAATCGAAGTCACCATCTAGCAATGACACCCGACGTCCGGATAGGTCAAATATTAGAAAGCAATAATCTAAATTCTCTAGCATATGGTTACCATATAATTCATCCCTTTGACTTCATAATGCTTAGGATAACTTAAGGTTTAACTGTCAACCTTTATCAGCACATCCATAATATGCCTCAACCTTACAAGTTTTGTGACTCCTCATAAGAACTACCCTAGCCAAGGTTTTGCTAAGTTGATATAGTGAGACATTTACTCCAAACTATTTGAAGGGGTCAATCTCATCTTGATCCACCACTGCTCCACAAGTACTTGACTGCACCCAAATACCTTCCATCACTAGATTCAAAATCTAGGTAGTCCCGCACTAAAGCATAGTAAGTTGCTTGTAAGTTACCATGGTGATCTCAAGTTCGAGGGATACTTATATCCATACCCCTTAGCGAGCAACCCTTGGCAGAAGGGAGCTCCGCAGATGGATCACATTTAATGAAATATCATACATTTCATAGTATGCCATATCAGTGTCTCCACACTCCTTGGTTAAGAGGACAACCAACCTATATGACATACATCAACCTATACTTAATACGCTGTCGTCCTATAACAATGTATCATTTGATTGCAAATAGTTTTAAGAACTACTCGATATCCTCTCTATATCGAATGCAAGGTAGTTCTAAGGACTCCATCACATAAGAGCTTTTTACAGAAAAATGTAAATGTGATGAACTACCAAAAATTACTTTTATTTATTATAAAGTTCATATACAATTATAATGAGCATAACCATCTACAGCCTAGACGATTGGCTTTGGGACACATTTTCCAACATAATGTTACTTTGCATCAGTTAACTGGATTTCACATCCAGCTAACTATGGATGCTGGCTTCATTCTCTGCATGATTGTTTCTTTGCTCCAGTTAGCTGATCCCTTCATCTGGTTAACTGTGGAGTTAGCTCCACTTCACCTGGACGAGGTCTTCTCTAATCCAAGCTAACTGGATTTCATTTCTTGTTAGCTAGAGTCTGCCTCTTTGAGAAAATGTTAGAGCTCCCTCTCCATTTTCGACGATTGATAGATCATTTAATGCTTTGAGAAATTTCTCCAACGGTTATCTTCACTTTTCATTCTTCTTTCTTTTAATTCTGTTTCAGTCTAACAGATAGTTTTGCAGATCAAACACCTTATATACCCATGATGTCAACGGGAACTGTGTGGAAGAAAAAGAGGTGAACAGTAGAAAGCTTTTATTGCATACATATGTGATTGTTCAGTAACAAAGGAAGGAAAATCTGCTTTGAATACGTGAGTGCTTTTAAAGATCATTGATTGCTAATCCATGAATCATCAAAGCTTTCAAAGGCATTTAAGGTTTCAGCTACCTCAAAGGAGACTTCATTCATTGCCGAGGTACATTCAAAGAAAGAAGTTCATTTGAGGAGTTGGCTACGAAATTATAAAGTATTTATTTTCTAAAAATCTGCTCATATTAGGAGCTTTGTGTTCTAAATATTTTTTAACTCGTTTCAATCTTGTAAAGGATTGGTTTAACCCTTTGTTGTTTGTTGTAAGGCTTCCTTGTGCCATGAAATAAGAGGTCTAACCAGGAAGGCTAGGATTGTAATCATTGGTAATATGATTGGAGTAAAATTTCCAAGAGGTTCTTGGAGAGTGGACGTAGGTGTAGAGTTGCACCGAAGCACTATAAAAATTCTTGTATTTGTAATTGCCTGCATATTCTCTGTGATATATTTGTGCTCACTTCACCACATCTCTACTAATTAAGTTTCAATTATTTGAAAGCACATATCTGTGTAATAATTTTTAAGAAACCCAATTCACCCTCTCTTTTGGGTTGCTATCTCTGGGCAACAAGTGGTATCAGAGCAGCGTGCTCCTGATTTCTTTTGCTTTAACAAGCTTGGAGCCAAAGATTATTAGCAATCCAAATGGGATTTGTTTTGACCGAGAGATAGTCAACTAATAGATCATCTTTATTTAATGGAATAAACTACACTTATTAGAAAGCACGAATGAAAATCTTCATCCAAGCACTAGATTATGATCTATGAGGAATTATAATCAATGGCCCTCACACACCCACCATCAAAACTAATGGTCTTGACATTCCAAAATCGAAAACGAAATGGGACGAGCAAGATAATAAGTTAGCTCAACTGAATGCTAAAGCTATAGATGTGCTTTATTGTTCACTTGTTACAAATGAATTTAATCAAATTTTCACTTGCATTTCTGCAAAGAAAATTTGGGATAGACTTGAGGTCACTCATAAGGGTACAAATCAAGTCAAGAAATTCAAGATAAATATGCTTGTTCACAAATATGAATTATTCAAAATAGATTCTGCTGAAAATATTATTGATATGTTTACAAGGTTTACCAACATTATTAATGGGCTAAAAAGTCTAGGAAAATCTTATACTAATAGTGATCTTGTCAGAAAGATTTTGAGATCCTTGCCTAGGTCTTGATAGGCTAAGGTTACTGCAATTCAAGAAACCAAAGACCTCAACACACTATTATTTGAAGAATTAGTTGGTTCTTTGATAACCCATGAGCTCCAGCAGCGACAACATATTGATGAAAATGAGTCAAAGAAGAAAAAAACTATGGCTCTAAAGAGTGCTACACAAGATATTGAAAGTGAAGAAATAAGTAGTGACAGTGAGGAAGATGATGAGATAGCACTTATCTCTCAAAAGTTTAAGAAATTTATAAGAAGAAAAAAATTTGGAGGAAGAAGAAAATAACTCATAAAAGGAGAACACAATAAAGAAAAGGAGAAAGCACAGCCTCTAATATACTATGAGTGCAAAAAGTTAGGACATATCAGATCAAAATATTTTTAATTGAAGAAAGGACCCAAAAAAATAAAGAAGAAAGCCATGTAGCAACTTGGAGTGACAACGAAGTTACAAGTTTTGAAGAGAAAGATAAAAATAAAGAAGCAAATGTATGCTTTATGGCAGATAATAATGAGATAAGTCCTCGCTTTCTAGATGACTTTACTTTTGATGAATTACATGGTGCATTTTATGAATTGTTTGATAATTTTGCTGACTTAAGTTCAAATAAAGAATTGAAGAATGATATAAAAATCTAAGTTTTGAAAAAGAAAGAATTTCAAAAGAAAATAAATCATTGCTTAAGAAAAATTAAGATTTAAAAAATAAAGTAAATAGATTAAAGCCTATTATAGATAAATTTACTTTGAGTTTAAATAAATTAGAAATGATTCTTAATAGTCAAAGAGCTATTTACAATAAAACTGAACTTGGATATGATCCCTTAAAATGATAAAAGTTTTTAAAAAATATTTATGTGTATGCTGATGACTCTATACAAAGATTAAATATTTTAAATGTGCTAAGTTTGGACACAAAGATTATACTTATCGCGTACAAAATGTTAGAAAAATATGGGTTCTGAAAGAAACTATCTTAGCTAACCTCAAAGGATTAAAGAAAGTCTGGGTATCTAAAAGTAAGACCTAAATTTGTGTATGCAGGTGTGTCTTGTAATCTGAGCAACTAAAAGAAAATGGTACTTGGATAGCAGGTACTCAAGGCACATGACGGGTGATGAATCTCAGTTCATCAAGTTGAATACAAAAGATAGAGGTGTTGTTACTTTTGAAGATAATGACAAAAGAAAAATAACATGCATTGGTAAAATAGGTATCACACCTCATGCTTACATTGATATTGTTTTGCTTGTAGATGGCTTAAAACATAATTTACTTATCATTAGTCAATTATGTGATAATGGTTTTAAAGTTACATTTGAATCATCTTTATGCATTATTGTAAATTATACTAATGAGTGCATGAAATTTGTTGGTCATAGGCATAGTAATGTATACATTGTTGATTTAAATGAATTGTATGATCAGAATGTTGAATGCCTTGTTGCTATGAATGTTAAACTGATGATAGCTGGCTGTGGCATCGTAGATTAGCTCATGCAAGCATAGATTTATTATCTAAACCGATTAAAAAGAATTTAGTGAATGGTTTGCCAAAACTAGTTTTTGAAAAGGATAAAATTTGTGATGCTTGTCAATTTGAAAAATAAACTCGAGTATCTTTTAAATCGAAAAACTTGGTTTCCACCACTAGACCTTTGGAATTCTTGCATATGGACTTGTTTGGTTCAACAAGAACCATTAGTCTAGGAGGAAAATATATGGTTTTGTTGTGATTGATGATTTTTCATGATTTACATGGATTTTATTCTTGGCTAGCAAAGATGAAGCTTTTTTTGCATTTCAAAAATTGTTTAAAAATATCATAAATGAAGAGAGTTCTTCTATTTTATCAATTCGAAGTGATCATGGCAAAGAGTTTGAAAATCAGTCTTTTAAAAAATTTTATAATGAAAATGGCATTGATCATAATTTTTCTGCACCTAGGTCACCCCAACAAAATGGAATAGTAGAAAGAAAGAACATAACTTTAGAAGAAACGGCCCATACCATATTGTGTGAAAGCAATCTCTTAAAGTATTTTTGGGCTGAAGCTATCAACACATCATGTTATGTTTTAAACCATGCATTAATTAGACCTATTTTGAAAAAGACCTCGTATAAACTTTGGAAAGATAGAAAACCTAATATTGGTTGTTTTCATGTTTTTGATTGCCGATGTTTTGTTTTGAACAATAAAAATCAAATCTTGATAAATTGATGCTAAATCTGATGAAGAAATTTTTTTTGGTTATTCATCTCATAGTAGAGCTTATAGGATATTTAATAAAAAGACTCTAGTGGTTGAAGAATCAATTCATGTTATATTTGATGAATCTAATGATCTTCCATCAAGGAAGAGAAAGGGCTTAAATGGTGCAGATAAAATTGAAGGTCAATTTAAGGAAATCACATTGAAAGATAAGGAGGATTCAGCTATACAAGAGGTAAATGAATAAAACGACAAGAACCAACCTAAGGAATCTCAAGGTAATGATGAATTAGAAAGGGAATAGAGGTCCATTCATAATCATCCTAAAGAGTTAATTTTAGGTGATCCATCTCATGGTATTAGGACTAGATCATGATTTAGAAATACCTACAATAACTTAGCTTTTATATCTCAAATTGAACCTAAATGCTATGATGATGCTAAATGTTACCCCGAGTTGATTTTGATGATTACAAAACAATTAAGCAATTCTAAGCTTGATACAGGGAAGTTCGGTCGCCTTGCAAGTAAGTATTTTCGTGCAAAAATTGATTGGTAAAAGTATACTTCATTCTATTTTGCCTTAGATAATTTTATTGGCTTGGGAGTTAACTGGTTAGCTAACTTGTTATTCCATTTAGCTAGCTAGCACACCTTTTAGCTAACTGGTACAAAATCTCAGTGCTTGGCCGAACGTCCACCTTTTTTAGCTAGCTGGTTAGCTAGCTTGTTAGCTAGCTGGAGTTCTTTCAGTTAGCTAAGGTGCTCATCACTGTGCTGGCCGAACGTTCTCTATTTTTAGCTAGCTAGTTAGCTAGCTTGGGTTGCCTTGGAGCTAACTGGATTTCAATTTTAGCTAACTTCAGTTGCCTGTTATCTTTCCTAGCCGAATGGTCTTCAATTTTAGCTAACTGTTGAGCTAGCTGCTGGATCTTTTAGCTAGCTAGTGTTTCTTGGAGATAACTGCTCAGCTAACTATTTTATCTTGGAGCTAACTGCTTAGCTAACTATTTTTCACAGGAAAGGTTCAAGCCGTGTGGATTCAAATTTTAGTTAACTGGAGAGCTAGCTACCTATTGGTTAGTTAGTTGGAGAGTTAGCTACTTTATTCAGATGTGCAACTGCCTTTTTGCTCAGTTAGCTAGTTAGCTAACTAGCTTGGACGGTTTCTCTGTTGTTTTTGAACTTAGCTAGCTAGTGAGCTAACTGACTTTTCTTTAGTTAGCTATTGAGCTAACTCCTTTTCTCCTGAAACTCCTGCAGCCGTGAGCCTTCAAATTCTAGTTAGTTGGAGAGCTAACTACCAAAGCTTGAATTCTTCTATCTATCGTTTGAATTGCCTATTAGTTAGCTGAAGAGCTAACTATCTTTTGCTTAGTTAGCTGTTGAGCTAACTAAGTGCCTTACACTTTTTCTTCTGGCCATTTACTTTTGCTGTTAATTAGCTGGGAAGCTAACTAGCAATCATTTTAGTTGCCTAAGGAGCTATCTCTGGATGCTTTTTTTTTTCTATCGTGGCCTCTCTTGTGAGCTAGCTGACTAGCTAGCTGGAGTTTCCTGCTTATCTCTTGGCCGAATGCATTCAAGTTTTCAGCTACCTGGAGTTATTTTCAGCCAACTACCACCTGGGTTCTTGAGTTTGCTTTTTCTCTCTTACTCTCTCTCTATTGCTATTTTCAGCTACATTTAACTTTTGATTTTTTGAATGGCTTCAGGATTCTTCCTTCCTCAAATGGAGATCTGCATTCAATGCTTAAGGGAAACATCTTACAACAGTTACATTTTCTTCCCGTTTTTATTTCCATTTGTTCCTAATGTGTCTAACGGATATCTTTTTTGTTAGATCATTATAAATAGCTATGATTAGAAGCATACTATGACGATTTTTGAAAAAGAGATTTTCAAGAGGAAGAAATCCAAGAAAAGTGCATTTACTATATATTGTTGAGTGGTTGATAAAGGAGTTGCTGTGCATTCAAGTTTATTCATTGCTCCAAAAAGTCATCCAGATCATTAAAGATTTTCAAAGCAATCAAGGCTTCAGCTACTTCGACCTCCTTCATTTATTGCTGAAATTATTGCTTCAAAAGTTGTAAAGTATACTCTGAAAATTTGCTCATTATAGGATCTTCTCTTTATCATTCTATGATCTTTTTGTAAAAGGTTAGTGTTAACCCTTGATTATTGTTGGCTTTCTTGTGCCGTGAAACAAGAGGACTAGCCTAGGTTTGGCAAGGGGTTTTTGGCTTCCTTATGCCGTGAAACAAGAGGACTAGCCTGGTTTGGCTAGAGATTTTTGGATGCCTTGTGCCGTATAAACAAGAGGGCTAGCCAGGTTCGGATAGAGGTTGTAATCGGTGTGATATGATTAGTGGAATTCCTAAAAGTTTTGGGGAGTGATGTAGGTGCTGAGTTTGGCACCGAACCACTATAAACTTCTGTGTGTTTGGGGTTGTTTGTCTCTCTATTATTATCATTTTGTGCACTCCACTACACCGCTGCAAATCAAAATTAGGGTTTAAGCACATACATGCAATAGTAATTAATTTTTTAAATAATCCAATTCACCCCCCTCTTGGTTTGCTACATCTGGGCAACAAGTGGTATCAGAGCAGAGTGCTCTTGATTCCTATAGCTTTGATTAGCTTGGAGCCAAAGATCAGTAGTAATCCCAATGAGTTCTATGTTGACTAAAGGACAATCAACTAATAGACCACCTTTGTTCAATGGAACAAATTACACATATTGGAAAGCACGAATGAAAATCTTCATTCAAGCACTAGATTATGATTTATGGGGAATCATAATTAATGGACCACACACACCCACTATTATGATTGAAATATTAATATTGCAAAACCTGAATCTGAATGGGATGAGCAAGATAAGAAATTAGCTCAATTAAATACTAAGGCTATGAATGTTCTTTATTGCTCTCTTGATGCAAATGAGTTTAATCGCATATCTACTTGCATGTCTGCTAAGGAAATCTGGGATAGACTTGAAGTCACCCATGAGGGTACAAATCAAGTAAAGGAATCCAAAATAAATATGCTTATTCATAAGTATGAATTATTTAAGATAGATCATGCTGAAAATATTACTGATATGTTTACAAGATTTACTGATATTATTAATGGACTAAAAAGTCTTGGAAAATCTTATGCTAACAGTAATCTTGTTAGAAAAATCTTAAGATATTTACCTAGGACATGGGAAGCGAAAGTCACTGCAATTCAAGAAGCAAAAGATCTCAACACTTTATCACTTGAAGAGTTTGTTGGTTCTTTGATTGTAACATCCTGAAAACCTTGTAATTTATGGCATTTTCATTTGAAATGAAAGTCAGAAAGTTTCAGTGAAATGTGGGTGTGTTGGCCTTTTGATAAATGTAAAGAGAAGAAATTTTGGAGTAAATAAGTATATTTCTGAATGTTAATGAGTTTGATTTAAGAAATTGAGAGACTTAAGTTTTAATGGGTTTAAATCACAAGAAAAATCAAGTTTAGTTTGAGTTTTATCCTAAAATGATGTTTTTAGTGGTTGGAGTCGACCTAATTGGAGTGGAGTCGACTCGGCACGGTTTTAAACTTTCGGCACGCTTTGGAGTCGACCCCTGCAGAGCTGGAGTCGACCCCTACTTTTCTGGAGTCGACCCCTACTTTTCTGGAGTCGACCCCTATTTCTGCTGGAGCCGACTCCCAATCTGTTCGAGCCGACTCCAAGACGGCAGGTTTTTCTGAGTTAAATCTTGAGAAATTCATATTTAATCCGTTTCAAGTCCGATTTGGATGCCGTTTGAACCGTTGGATTTCTAAAATCGAGTTCTTCAAGCTGGTAAAGTCTTTTCTTAGAAATGTTACATAAAAGTATCGATTTAAGTAAAAAATGATGATCTGGGCTATAAATCGATTAAAAAAATGCTATATCAGGGGCAAAATGGGAAAAGGCTCCGATGTCAATTGCTAATTGTGTTAAGGGCAACTTGGGAAAGAAAATCTAAGGGCAAAATATCATGGTTATAAGTGAGCCACGTGTTTTCCAAAAAGCGTGCGTTAAGAGTGTTTGAGGGCAAAAGGGAGATTTGGCATGCCTTAACCCTTAAGTTTCCAATGACTTGGTCCCCAAGTCATTAGAGAAAAAGGGAAACGTGGGTTCAGCCAGAGAAAAGAAAGAAAGAGAGAAAGAAGAGAGAAAAGAGAGGAAGAGAAGAAGAAGAAGAAAAAGGAGGAAGAAAGAGAAAGGGAAAGGGAAGCTTGGGGTTTGTGCTCGACTCCAGGTAAGCTATAGCTTCCCTAGATCTTGTATGACTTTAGATTTTCTTAGATTAGTGTATTTTGAGGTAATAGTAGAAGTAATCTTGAGTAGAGAAAGGGTGGAAGAAAATAATGAGATATTAGAGGATAGATCATGTATGCATGCATGGTTCGTGGGAAAACCTCGTGTGGAGGTAATCCTAATAGCTATGTATCTGTATGTTGACGTAGGTCAAGAGGGTTATTCCAGGGAGCCGAATACCAGAGTTGAGTACCAGTTGTACCAGTCGAGGAGTAACCTACTAAGGTGAGTGGGTTTCTCATCTAGCAATGAGAAGTTAATTTGAGCTAGTATAATGAGATTAATACCTAGTTATGGTATGTTATGTTTAGCAGTATTATGTATGTTTTAAATATGAGAAATGAGAACCTAGTATGATATGATCTGATAAATGAGTTTTGAGCATAAACACATAAGCATGAGTTTCGATGAGGGATTTTTAATGTATACATGGCATATTTGCATGATAAAGCTTTACAAATGATGTATGTATCATACTGAGCATCAGGCAGCTAGGGGGCTGATCACCCTTTAGACTGTACTGTAGCATGAGCATTGCACACTACTATCGAGCCGGCACCTCCTTGCGAACAGATCGTACGATGAACCCCAGAATCAGGGGTGAGTGCATGCTTAACCAGACCAGTGGGGCTGGTTGTGAGCAGCCCGTGGGGGCATGAATCATAGCTCAGTGGAGCTGATTACTATATATAGCCCGTGGGGGCAGAGAGAAAACCCGAGGTTCCAGGGTTAAGGAACAAAGCACTTTGCCAGGTGAACCGCACGGGTAAGGGGTGCTATTTGTGCGGGGATCCTGTTGCTAGTCACGCACCCGATGAGAGTACACCTACAGAAGGGCGACTGTAGGGTGGTACCTCAGAGGCATTACACACACAGCCCAGCATCATGAGATCTAAAAGCATATGTTGTGATATAAAAAGGGCCAATGGGCCAAATAGTTATCCCGAGAGGGAGAGCTTACTTGAGATGCCAGTGGGCAAGCAGATCCTGATGGGAGTCTGGGTTGTAGATAAAGAATGCATATCTTCATATTGTAATGCATGGATTTTTATTTAATGAGTTATCTTTCAGTGAAAAGTTATTATAGAGTATTTCAGTACTGATATGTTATTTGAAGAATAAGCTACATTTTATTTTATCTGATATCATGTTAAAAATGTACTTTGAGTTGTACAAGCTAAATAGTTTCAGCATACGATTGAAATTAAGAGGTTATGGTTCTCTATTTCTCCATAGTTAGATGGTTATCCAGTCACTGGGACTTAGGTCTCATCCCTCTATGATTTAAATGTTCTTTCAGATCAGTGAGTATTTCTGCCAGGATCACAAGATAAGCAGGACAGGACCCTTAGCTGGTGAAGCTTGCTTGGATGCAAGAGTGTATAAATGCTAGCCTTGTATATTGAGAGAGTGTGGTTTGATATTTGTATTTTGTATATGTGTATGTGTACAGTGAGATGTAATGATGTTTTAGACCTTTTTGGATATGAATACGAGACTTAT
>UESW01004885.1:0-45831 GCA_900491605.1 Calamus simplicifolius | reverse complement strand
AATCCTAATACTACCTGATAGTGCCAGTGATTATGTGATCTATAGTGATGCCTCATTGAAGGGTTTGGGGTGTGTTTTAATGCAGAATGGGAAAGTAGTGGCTTATATATCTAGACAGTTGAGATCCCATGAAAAGAATTACCCCACCCATGATTTGGAGTTAGCTGCTGTTATATTTGCATTGAAGGTTTGGAGGCACTACTTGTATGGAAGAAGATGCCAGATATTTACTGATCATAAGAGCTTGAAATATATTCTGACCCAGAAGGAATTGAATTTAAGGCAGAGAAGATGGATTGAATTGATTAAAGACTATGATTGCACTATTGAGTATCACCCAGGGAAAGCTAATGTTGTGGCTGATGCCTTGAGTCGAAAGTCTATGGCCACATTGGCTTCTATCAGAACCGTACAGCTACCCTTGATGATTGAGTTAAGGAGGTTAGATGCAGAGCTAGCTGTAGAAGAATCAGGAGCCTTGTTGGCTACTTTCAGAGTGAGACCCCAAATGCTAGAAGAAATAAGAGAAGCTCAGTTGCTAGATCTACATTTGCTTAAAGCTAGAGATTTAATTCAGAGTGGGTCTCAGTCAGAGTTTTCTGTTAGAGGTGATGGAGTGTTATTATTCAAGGGCAGAGTTTGTGTGCCAGCTGTGGAATCAGTGAAAGATCAGATTTTAAGGGAAGCACATAGCTCAGCTTATTCAATGCATCCAGGTAGTACTAAGATGTATAGAACTATCAAACAGAATTACTGGTGGAATGGTATGAAAAAGGAGATAGCTGAGTATGTATCTAAGTGTTTGGTGTGTCAGCAGATTAAGGCTGAACATCAGTGTCCAGCTGGAAAGCTTCAGCCTCTGTTTGTGCCAGAGTGGAAGTGGGAGCATATAACTATGGATTCGTTGTAGGACTCCCAAAGACCAGAAGGGGCAATGATGCTATATGGGTGATAGTTGATAGATTGACTAAGTCTGCTCATTTTCTGCCTATTAAGATTGTCTTTACCTTGGATAGATTAGCAGAATTATATGTGCATGAAATTGTGAGTAGGCATGGTGTGCCAGTATCGATAGTATCAGATAGAGATCCAAGGTTCACATCTCAATTTTGGGCAGAATTACAGAAAGCTTTGGGGACTAAATTGAGGTTCAGTACAGCATTTCATCCCCAAACCGATGGTCAGTCAGAAAGAACCATCCAGACACTGGAGGATATGCTGAGAGCTTGTGTCATGGAATTTTCTGGTAGCTGGGATGATCATCTACCTTTAATAGAGTTTGCTTACAATAACAGCTACCATTCTAGCATTGATATGGCACCATATGAGGCCTTGTATGGGAGAAAATGTAGAACTCCAGTGTGTTGGGATGAGGAGGGAGAGAGAAGGCTGTTAGGCCCTGAGTTAGTGCAGCTTACAGCAGATCAAGTTAAAATTATAAGAGCTAAATTAAAGGCAGCCCAGGATAGACAGAAGAGCTATGCAGATAAAAAGCATAGAGAGGTAAAGTTTGAGGTTGGAGATAGAGTCTTTCTGAAGGTATCTCCTTGGCGAGGTATTATGAGATTTGGAAAGAAAGGCAAGTTGAGTCCCAGGTATATTGGACCCTATGAAATTCTGGAAAGAGTTGGGACACTAGCTTATAGATTGGCTTTACCTCCAGAGTTATCTCAGATTCATAATGTATTTCATGTATCAATGCTTAGGAGGTATGTGCCAGATTCCTCTCATGTGATTCAGTCTGAGACTATAGAGTTACAGGGGGATTTATCATTTGCAACAGAACCAGTGAAGATCTTGAGTAGGGAGATTAAGCAGCTCCGCAGTAAAAGAATTCCATTAGTTAAGGTGCAATGGTTAAATCATCAAAAAGAGGAGGCTACATGGGAGCGAGAGGATGAGATGAGATTTAAGTACCCCCATCTATTTGAAAATATATCTAGCTAAATTTCGAGGACGAAATTTCTTAAGAGGGGGAGAATTGTAACATCCTGAAAACCTTGTAATCTATGGCATTTTCAGTTGAAATGAAAGTCAGAAAGTTTTCTTGAAATATGGGTGTGTTGGCCTTTTGATAAATGTAAAGAGAAGAAATTTTGGAGTAAATAAGTATATTTCTGAATGTTAATGAGTCTGATTTGAGAAATTGAGAGACTTAAGTTTTAATGGGTTTAAATCACAAGAAAAATCAAGTTTAGTTTGAGTTTTATCCTAAAATGATGTTTTTAGTGGTTGGAGTCGACCCTAATTGAGTGGAGTCGACTCCGGCACGGTTTTAAACTTTCGGCACGCTTAGGAGTCGACCCCTGCAGAGCTGGAGTCGACCCCTACTTTTCAGGAGTCGACCCCTATTTCTGCTGGAGCCGACTCCCAATCTGTTCGAGCCGACTCCAAGACGGCAGGTTTTTCTGAGTTAAATCTTGAGAAATTCATATTTAATCCGTTTCAAGTCCGATTTGGATGCCGTTTGAACCGTTGGATTTCTAAAATCGAGTTCTTCAAGATGGTAAAGTCTTTTCTTAGAAATGTTACATAAAAGTATAGATTTAAGCGAAAAATGATGATCTGGGCTATAAATCTATTAAAAAAATGCTATATCAGGGGCAAAATGGGAAAAGGCTCCGATGTCAATTGCTAATTGTGTTAAGGGCAACTTAGGAAAGAAAATATAAGGGCAAAATATCATGGTTATAAGTGAGCCACGTGTTTTCCAAAAAGCGTGCGTTAAGAGTGTTTGAGGGCAAAAGGGAGATTTGGCATGCCTTAACCCTTAAGTTTCCAATGACTTGGTCCCCAAGTCATTAGAGAAAAAGGGGAACGTGGGTTCAGCCAGAGAAAAGAAAGAAAGAAAGAAAGAGAGAAAGAAGAGAGAAAAGAGAGGAAGAGGAAGAAGAAGAAGAAGAAAAAGGAGGAAGAAAGAGAAAGGGAAAGGGAAGCTTGGGGTTTGTGCTCGACTCCAGGTAAGCTATAGCTTCCCTAGATCTTGTATGACTTTAGATTTTCTTAGATTAGTGTATTTTGAGGTAATAGTAGAAGTAATCTTGAGTAGAGAAAGGGTGGAAGAAAATAATGAGATATTAGAGGATAGATCATGTATGCATGCATGGTTCGTGGGAAAACCTCGTGTGGAGGTAATCCTAATAGCTATGTATCTGTATGTTGACGTAGGTCAAGAGGGTTATTCCAGGGAGCCGAAATACCAGAGTTGAGTACCAGTTGTACCAGTCGAGGAGTAACCTACTAAGGTGAGTGGGTTTCTCATCTAGCAATGAGAAGTTAATTTGAGCTAGTATAATGAGATTAATACCTAGTTATGGTATGTTATGTTTAGCAGAGTATTATGTATGTTTTAAATATGAGAAATGAGAACCTAGTATATGATTCTGATAAATGAGTTTGAGCATGAAAGCATAAACATAAGCATGAGTTTCGATGAGGGAATTTTTAATGTATACATGGCATATTTGCATGATAAAGCTTTACAAATGATGTATGAGTCATACTGAGCATCAGGCAGCTAGGGGGCTGATCACCCTTTAGACTGTACTGTAGCATGAGCATTGCACACTACTATCGAGCCGGCACCTCCTTGCGAACAGATCGTACGATGAACCCCAGAATCAGGGGTGAGTGCATGCCTTAACCAGGCCAGTGGGGCTGGTTGTGAGCAGCCCGTGGGGGCATGAATCATAGCTCAGTGGAGCTGATTACTATATATAGCCCGTGGGGGCAGAGAGAAAACCCGAGGTTCCAGGGTTAAGGAACAAAGCACTTTGCCAGGTGAACCGCACGGGTAAGGGGTGCTATTTGTGCGGGGATCCTGTTGCTAGTCACGCACCCGATGAGAGTACACCTACAGAAGGGCGACTGTAGGGTGGTACCTCAGAGGCATTACACACACAGCCCAGCATCATGAGATCTAAAAGCATATGTTGTGATATAAAAAGGGCCAATGGGCCAAATAGTTATCCCGAGAGGGAGAGCTTACTTGAGATGCCAGTGGGCAAGCAGATCCTGATGGGAGTCTGGGTTGTAGATAAAGAATGCATATCTTCATATTGTAATGCATGGTTTTATTTAATGAGTTATCTTTCAGTGAAGAGTTATTATAGAGTATTTCAGTACTGATATGTTATTTGAAGAATAAGCTACATTTTATTTTATCTGATATCATGTTAAAAATGTACTTTGAGTTGTACAAGTTAAATAGTTTCAGCATACGATTGAAATTAAGAGGTTATGGTTCTCTATTTCTCCATAGTTAGATGGTTATCCAGTCACTGGGACTTAGGTCTCATCCCTCTATGATTTAAATGTTCTTTCAGATCAGTGAGTATTTCTGCCAGGATCACAAGATAAACAGGACAGGACCCTTAGCTGGTGAAGCTTGCTTGGATGCAAGAGTGTATAAATGCTAGCCTTGTATATTGAGAGAGTGTGGTTTGATATTGTATTTTGTATATGTGTATGTGTACAGTGAGATGTAATGATGTTTTAGACCTTTTTGGATATGAATACGAGACTTATGTTTTGGAGAAAATTATGAGCATGATGTGTGCACTTAGGATTTTAATGTCGATTGTGAATGTGATCTTGTAAACTGCCTGAGGAATGTCATGAAAAATATTATCTGAGCAGGTTGATGCTTAGTGTTGATTGGGTGATTTGTGTATATAATTGAGATGAAAATGAAAAGTTTTTAACAGGATGTGTTTTCGTGTGTCTGCCACTTATGATAATTAGTTGGGGTTCTCTAGCTCTTTATGGAGCGCTACATAAAGACTAGTAAAACTCTATCCGATTACCACAAGTGTGCAGGTATGCTGTCGGTGGCTCCAGAGAGGAGGGGGAGCTGACATTGATGACTCATGATCTTCAGCAATGA
The DNA here is from genome assembly GCA_900491605.1 of Calamus simplicifolius. Taxonomy (NCBI): domain Eukaryota; kingdom Viridiplantae; phylum Streptophyta; class Magnoliopsida; order Arecales; family Arecaceae; genus Calamus; species Calamus simplicifolius. Next base: position 40,946 of record UESW01004885.1, on the reverse strand, counting down.
CAACATATTGATGAAGATGAATCAAAGAAGAAAAGGACCATGGCTTTGAAGAGTGTAACTCAAGAAGATGAAAGTGAAGAAACCACTAGTGACAGTGAAAAAGATGATGAAATGGCACTTATTTCAAGAAATTTAAAAAGTTCATGAAGAGAAAGAAATTTGGAAAAAGAAAAAATTTGTCAAAGGAGACCATAGCAAAGATAAGGAAAAGAGTGAACCTCCTACATGCTATGAGTGCAAGAAGCCTGGACACATCAGACCAGATTGTCCACTATTAAAGAAAGGATCTAAAAGAATAAAGAAGAAGGCAATGATGGCTACTTGGAGTGACAGTGAAGCACAAGTTCAGAAGATGAAGAGAAAACTGAAGTTGCAAATGTTTGCTTCATGGCTGATAATGATGAGGTAAGCCCTAACTTTTTAGATGACTTTACCTTTGATGAATTACAATGTGCATTTTATGAACTTATTGATGATTTTGCAAATTTAAGTTCAAAGAGCAAAGAATTGAAAAATGAAATAAAAAATCTTACTCTTGAAAAGAAAGAATTTCAAAGGATAATGAATCATTGTTAAAGGAAAACCAAGATTTGAAAAATGAAGTGAATAAATTAAAACCAATTGTTGATAGATTTAGTCTAAGTTCAGAAAATTAGAAATGATTTTAAATAGTCAAAGAGCTGTTTACAATAGAGCTGGTCTTGGATACAATACTTTTGAAAGACAAATTTTTGAAAAATATTTATGAGCATGCTGATGATTCTACTAAAATTACATGTTTTAAATGTGGAAAAATTGGACACAAAGCTTATATTTGTCAAACACAAAAGATAAGAAAAATATGGGTTCCAAAAGGAACCATCTTGACTAACCCTAAAGGACCCAAGAAAGCTTGGGTACCTAAAAACAAAATTAAAATTGTGTATGCAGGTGTGTCTTGCAACCCGAGCAATTAAAAGACAATGGTACTTGGATAGCGGGTGCTCAAGACACATGACCGGTGATGAATCGCAATTCATCACTTTGGAAGCAAAAGATGGAGGTGTTGTTACTTTCGGTGATAATGGCCAAGGAAAAATAATTGGCATTGGAAAAATAGGTATCACACCTCATGCTTATATTGATAATGTTTTGCTTGTGAAAGGACTGAAACACAATTTACTTAGCATTAGTCAATTATGTGACAAAGGATTTAATGTTACTTTTGAATCATCTCTATGCATTGTTAAAAATCCTGCTAAATGAAAACATGAAATTTGTTGGTCATAGGCATGGTAATGTATACATTGTTAATTTAAATGATTTGCATGATCAAAATATTGATTGCCTAGTTGCTACAAATAATAAAACTGATAATAGTTGGTTATGGCATCGTAGGCTAGCTCATGCAAGCATGGATTTACTATCTAAATTAATTAAAAAGGATTTAGTACATGGTTTGCCAAAACTTATTTTTGAAAAAGATAAATTTGTAATGCTTGTCAATTTGGAAAACAAACCCGAGTATCTTTTAAATCAAAGAATTTAGTTTCAACCACTAGACCTTTGGAGCTCTTGCATATGGATTTATTCGGTCCTACAAGAACAACTAGTCTAGGAGGTAAAAGATACGGTTTGTTGTTATTGATGATTTCTCTCGCTTTACATGGGTTTTATTTCTATCTAGTAAAGATGAAGCATTTTCAGCATTTCAAAAATTATTTAAAAGAATTACAAACGAAAAGAATTCTTCTGTTTTGTCGATACGAAGTGATCATGGAAAAGAATTTGAAAACAAATCTTTTGAAGAATTTTGTAATGAAAATGGAATTGAACATAATTTTTCTGCACCAAGAACACCACAACAAAATGGAGTAGTTGAAAGAAAGAATAGAACATTAGAGGAAATGGCGCGTACCATGTTGTGTGAAAGCAATCTTCCAAAATATTTTTGGGCAGAAGCTATTAACACTGCATGTTATGTTTTAAATCGTGCATTAATCAGACCTGTTTTGAAAAAGACTCCATATGAACTTTGGAAAGGAAGAAAACCTAATATAAGTTACTTTCATGTTTTTGGATGCCGATGTTTTGTATTAAATAATGGAAAATAAAACCTTGATAAATTTGATGCTAAGTCTGATGAAGGAATTTTTCTGGATATTCTTTACATAGTAGAGCTTTTAGAATATTCAACAAAAAGACTTTAGTAGTTGAAGAATCAATTCATGTTATCTTTGATGAATCTAATGATCTTCCATCAAGGAAGAGAAAAGGTATAAATGATGCAGATGACATTGAAGATCAATTCAAGGACATCACACTGAAGGATAAGAATGACACAGATACACAAGAGGTAAATGAAGAAGGGAACCTGATCCTACCTGAAGCCTCACAAGGTAATGATGAATTAGAAAGAGGATGGAGGTATGTTCAGTCACCCTAAAGATCAAATTATTGGTGATCCTTCTCAAGGAGTTAGAACTAGATCATCATTTAGAGATGCTTGTAATAACTTAGCATTTGTATCTAAAATTGAACCTAAATGTTATGATGATGCTAAAAATGATGTTGATTGGATAAATGCCATGCATGAAGAACTTAACCAATTTGAAAGAAATAATGTTTGGACTCTTATTGAAAGACCTCATGATCATCAAATTATTGGAACTAAATGGGTTTATAGAAACAAATTAGATGAACATGGTAATATAATTAGAAATAAGGCAAGATTAGTAGCTAAGGGTTATAATCAAGAAGGGAATTGATTTTGATGAAACTTATGCCCCTGTTGCTAGATTAGAAGCTATTAGATTACTTCTTGCTTATGCTTGTTATATGAATTTTAAATTATATCAAATGGATGTTAAAAGCGCTTTCTTAAATGGATATATTGCTGAACAAGTTTTTGTGGAACAGCCATCCGGCTTTGAAAATCACTTGTTTCCAAACCACGTTTTCAAATTAAACAAAGCTTTGTATGGTTTGAAACAAGCGCCCGGGCGTGGTATGAAAGATTAAGCAAATTCTTGATTAGTAATGATTTCATTCGAGGAACTGTGGATACAACTTTATTTATTAAAAGACAAAATAAATGATATATTAATTATTCAAATCTATGTTGATGATATCATATTTGGTGCCACTAATGATTCTTTATGCAAAGACTTTGCTAAGCTTATGCAGGGAGAGTTCGAGATGAGTATGATGGGTGAGCTGACCTACTTCCTCGGACTACAAATTAAACAAAGCAAAGATGGATCTTCATAGCCAATCCAAATATACCAAAGAAATGATCAAGAAGTTTGGCATGGAGACATCCAAGAGTATCGGTACCCCTATGAGCTCATCATGTAGACTTGAATCCTATAATTCTGAAAATCTGTTGATTTAAAATTTATAGAGGCATGATTGGATCATTATTATATTTAACTGCCAGTAGGCCAGATATTTATTAGTGTTTGCATGTGTGCAAGATATCAAGCCAATCCTAAAGAATCACACTTGCTTGCTGTTAAAAGAATATTTAAATATTTAAATGGAATAGTAAATTTAGGTATATGGTATGACAAACAATCTAGCATTGACTTAATAGGATACATTGATTCAGACTTTGCTGGATGTAAATTAGATAGGAAATCAACCACTGGAACTTGCCAGTTTCTAGGTGTTAACTTAATTTCATGGTTTAGCAAAAAGCAAACTTCAGTAGCACTGTCTACGGCCGAGGCCGAATACGTTGCAGCTGGAAGTTGCTGTGCTCAAATCTTATGGATTAAGCAACAGCTAGAAGATTATGGTATTAAACAAAAGGCCATACCTATAAAATGTGATAATACAAGTGCAATCAACTTAACTAAGAATCCTATTCAACATTCCAGAACAAAACATATTGAAATTAGACATCATTTCATTAGAGATCATGTAATAATGAAAATGTTGTTATTAAATTTTTAAATACTAAAAATTAAATTGCTGATATTTTCACTAAGCCTCTTGATGAAACAAAATTTTATGAAATCAAAAGAGAATTAGCAATGTTTGATCCAACCATTTAATGAATCAATTAATGAATTAATATAATACCAAATTGATATGACATCTTATAATCAAATCAATTAAAAGGAACACCTTATCAAATTAAATGCTTGAGTATGCTACAAGTTTTAAGTCTTTTCATCTTTATGAAAGCCTACTTCCATAAATTTATCCACCAACTGGCCATTTGAAACCTTTTCATTTTATTGATGGCATTTAACCGACCAGGCAACCAAACAATCACCTGGCCAGCTAACCATCAAGTTCTCACCCTATATAACCTTTTTCACCAAACCTTTTGTTTCATTCAAGCCATCTCCCTCATTCTTCCTCATTTCAATCGATCGTCCTCTCATCTCCTTCTCATTCTCTCATTCCATCAATCCTTCCATCAATCTTCTTTCTTCCATTCAATCTATCAATCCATCTTGAAGATAGTTGATGGCTCCCAAGAAGAAGACAATCGCAAGAGATGACGATTGTGCTGATCTTCGCCGAAAGTCTTCTACTTCTCATCCCAGATCAACTCCCTTCTTGCTTCTAAATCTTTCGCTCATGGAAGGTTAGTCGACTTTAACTTCTTAGAATAGGAAGGCTTTAAAATTAGAAAATTATTAGTTAATCAAGGTTGGGATAAGCTTTTATCTACCAAGAGACCTATTTATCCTGAGCTTATTAAGGAATTTTATGAAAATATCTCTTTTGGTAGTGGGACTATCTCTTCCTTCGTGAAAAAGACTAAAATCAACTTAGACTGCAAAATGTTAGGTTGTGCCTTAAATATTCCATCTGATAGTTTCTTAGAAGTCCTACCTAGTGAACGTAGATATAAAATAGGTTTAATCCTTAATATTGACGACATTGAAGCTAGTAATATTGAAACTCTAGATGCAAACATGTTATCCGTAGAAAATAGATTATTCCACAGTATCATCGCCAAAATCCTTGCCCCACAAGCTGGTTCGTTTAATGTTGTAAATGATATAAACATATGTTTAATGTATGACATCTGATAAATGCATAAATAATTATCATTAAACCTATTAATTAATAATTTAATGTACCTATTATTATTTAATATTTTAATTATTTATATAATATTTTAGGTAAAACCTTATCAATTTGAAGACTCGATTTTAGGAATTTAATGATGCAAATGGCACCCAAATCGGATTTAAGATGAGCCCGAAATTGATTTTACATTGATTTATCTATTTTAGCATGGATTTTAAAGTGAAGTCGGCAAACCAAGTGCCGACTTCATCGTCTTCTCAGCCGGTTTCTGTTTTCTCTCAGCCGATTCTTCTTCGATTCAAATTCCAACCATTTCCTCAACCAATTAAGGAATAATTGGATATGAAGTTATCAAATTGAATGAATTACATTCATCTTGAACGAATTTGGATTTTATTCACAATTTATCCAGGATTTTCTCTGCGCCGTTCGTTGCTTCTGTGTCCTCTATTTTGGCAACGCCGCATCTTCACAGCATTTTCACCGCGTCCGGGATTCTACAAATAGCGGCAGAGGGAGGAGGGAAGTCCGTCCAGCGCGCTGCATTCGGGAGATCCAAAAAAACTGTCCGTAGAGTCCTCTGTTCTTGGAGAAGTTCGTGGCATTCTCGTGCGGTCTCTGTTCGGTGGAGAATTTGGGGGAGTCCCAAGGAGCTCTCGTGTGGATCCGTTCATCCCTGAAGATCTATTCCAAGCCGTGAGGGAGAGACTATGTTCCAAGGAATCTCGTGGAGGCTCTGTTCGTCCGTGGGCTCGGGAGGGCATGCAGAGGAGGGAGAGGAGTCTGTCCGTGGATTTTGTGGATGCTCTGTTCGTGGCCCGATTCATGTCTTCAACCCGATTCAACCTGTCTTCAGTCCGTTTCATCCCATCTTTGGTTTGGCGTAGAGAGAATTTATTGCTTTCTTATTGCATTCTTAATGTCATAACTTTTTAATTTATATGAAATAAAGTTTCTATTCATGTTTAATTGTTATTAAATTATATCTAAGTGAAAATAATTTTAGACTGATCTATACTTAAAAGGAACGGGCTGTGATCTACGGGTACGAGCCGTGCTCTTATAAGATAGACCATATCTTGATTATTTTGCACTATTAATTATCTATTTAGTTAAATTTATAAATTTATTTCAAAATAATCGCTAGAGTCCCTGTGGAATCGATCCCTTACTCTTACTATTCTAATAGTGAAATTAAGGTGTTTTAATCGTTGCGTTACGACACGCATCAGATTTTTGGTGCCATTGCTGGGGACTTAAGTGTGTTATTTTAAAAAAAATTATAAAAATTAAAAAATATAAAATATAAAAAAAATTAGATTAATTTTCTCTTAATTTTTGAATAGTTATTGTGTCTTTATTTTATTTCCTTAATTGTTAGAATTGCATATTTTCTTTTTAACATTAAAAAAAAACCTGAAAGAAAACCCTAAGACACCTTCCATAAAACATAATTAATTTAAGGAAATAAAAATAAAAAAATTAAATTATAAAAATAAAAAAAAATATAAAAAAATAATTATTTTATTTCTATGCTTAGATTGACTTAGGTGGATTTATTTTCTGTAAAACTCAAAATTCTTCCATTGACATCTCATAATTTATTAGGAAATTAGAAACCTAATCACAAAAATCTAAAAAAATAAATAATTAGATTAATTTTGTTTGATAATTTCAAGAGTTGGACATCTGTTTATTGCATAGCATTTTCTTAATTAACTTTAGGGGCACAAACCCTTAATCAAGATAAGGTAGGGATTTCATCACCCTTCCTTAGCCCACAAACCACATCCTTCATTCTACATTAACCCAAACCTTTAACTCTAAAATTAATTAGACATCAGCCCCTAAGGACTTCGAGCTCAATAGGATAAGGCGGTCTTGGAAATTAGGAGCTGTCTAGATCTAGGGTAAACCTAGAATAGAGAGTCTAATCTTTGTTAACTTGATTGCTAAACCCTAATTAAATTATTCATTCCTCGTAGTTCTAGAAATTTTTAGGGTATTTTCTTTAGAATTTTCTTCTTTTTCTTCTATTAAAATAATAATAATAATAATAATAATAATAAATTATTGTTTGCTTTAGAGTCATTGGTAGGGTGTATGCTTGGTCGCCGATCATTGCAACCTAACCTTATACCCTTAGATCCTGAGATAGAAAGAATTATTAGAGCAAACAGACTCAGAATTATGGATCCTAATAACGAAAATAATCAACCACGATAGTTAAAAGAGTATTTCACTCCTTCAAGGTATACATACTCTCCCTGCATTCAAGTGCCTCCAGTAGAGGCTGTCCAATATGAAATTAAGTCAAGTGTAATCCAAATGTTACCATCTTTCTATGGACTTACAAATGAAGATCCCTACAAACACTTAGATGAATTCTTAAAAATTTGCTCAACTGTCAAAATTCAAAATTTCTCTAATGATGCACTTAGGCTTAAGCTATTCCCTTTTTCCCTAAAAGATAAAGCCAAGTATCGGTTAAATTCATTAGACACTGTTATAATTTCAACTTGGGATCATCTTCAGAGAGAATTTCTTAAGAAATATTTTCCTATAGGAAAAATGAATCAAATTAGAAAAGTAATAATAAGTTTTTCCCAGGCAGATGGAGAAATGTTTCATGAGATATGGGAGAGATTCAAAGAACTGATTAGAAAATGTCCACATCATGCTATACCCAAATGGCAACTGGTTCAGTGCTTTTATGATGGATTATCAGAAAAGCATCGGTAAATGGTTGATGCTTTATGTGTGGGACATTTATGTTAAAAAATAAACATGAAGCTTGGCAACTCTTTGAGACATTGAGTGAGAATTCATTACATCACATGTCAGTTGCTCGTCGAGACCCTCCCATAGGACATAAAAGAGGTGGAATATATGAAATAGGTCATTCTACAGATATCTATACTAAGGTAGATGAATTATCCCATAAACTTGAATGAATTCTACAAGTTATGAACGTCTCTTCCCCATCTACTCAATTACATGAGGTCTGCATAATTTGTTCGAGTCCAACCCATTCTATAGGTGAATGTCCAGCTGCATACCAATTTCCTGAACTTGTTCAAGAGCAAGCCCACCAAGCCCAAACCCGATTAGCTCCTAGAACAAGAAATGATCCATTTGCAAATACTTACAATCCTGGCTGGCGAAATCACCCAAATTTTTCTTGGAAACCTCAACCTGTAGCCAATTCATCGATCGGACCTAATTATCAAGAAACCAATTTTAGAAGCATGACATATTCACAATATCCAAACATCCCATAACCTCCATCGAATAATCAGCCTACTTTTGAAGATAAAGTGTTACAAGCATTGAAAGGGCTAGAAATGAATACTCAAATCCTTCACTCCCACACCCAATCTATTGCAAAACTAGAAACTCAGATAGGTCAATTAGCCACAGCATTCAGTAAAGGAAGGAGGGTAAGTTACCTAGTCAGCCTATCGATAACCCGAAAGGATAATTCATGGCTGAGGGTTCCAATAGTCCTGACAAATTCCTAGAACATGCTAAATCAGTCATGACTCTCAGAAGTGGAAAAGCATTGAACCCACCTGAACCATCCCAGAAATTAGAAGTGGCTAAACCAGAAAAGAGAAGAAATGAAGAAGAAAAGGAATTCAATGATCAAGCAATCATACCTAAAGCCCCATTCCCTAGTGCTTTAGAATCTCCTTTGCCTTCAAATAAGAAGAATATAAAAATGAATGAGATGCTTGAGTTATTTAAGCAAGTCCAAATAAACTTACCTCTTCTCGATGCTATCAAGCAAGTTCCGGCTTATGCCAAATTTTTGAAGGATCTATGCACACAAAAATGGAAAGTCAAGACACAAATACCAAAAAAGATACATTTGACTGAGCAAGTTAGCTCAGTTGTTCAGCAAATAACCCCACCCAAACTAAAAGATTCTGGTACTCCAATTATATCATGTGTTATGGGAAACTTCATAATCAAGAAAGCATTATTAGATTTGGGTGCGAGTGTAAACCTTCTCCCAAGTTCAGTGTATGAGTTATTTGGATTTGGAGAATTAAAACCCACTACAGTAACACTACAATTGGCAGATAGATCAGTCAAAGAACCTCGTGGAATATTGGAAGATGTATTAGTAAAGGTGGATAAATTCTATTTTCCTATCGACTTCCTTGTGTTAGATATGGAATCTAGCAGTAATCCTAACCAAATTCCCATCATCCTTGGACGACCTTTTCTAGCTATCGCTAATGCATGTATAAATTATAGAACAGGTGTGATGGATGTATCTTTTGGAAACAAGAAGATGAGATTAAATATTTTTAATGCTTCCCAAGGACCACCTGTGTATGACTTAAATGAAGTAAACATGATAGAGGAAGTAGTAGATAAGAAATTCCAAAGTTTGCTTGATTCGGATCCTTTACAAACATGTCTTACATATTTTGGAATAGATGACTTTGATATTGATGAGTATACCAAAGAGATCAACATGTTATTAGAACCACCTAAGTTCGACACCATCCCGCCTTGGACTATAAAATATGAACCACTTCCAACTAAACCAAACCCTTTAATACCATCCCTGGAAGAACCACCCCAACTAGAATTGAAACATCTTTCAGATGGCTTAAAATATTCATTCCTTGGACCCAATGATACCCTCCCAGTAATCATTGCATCTACCCTAACTTCTGAGCAGGAAGATAAATTGGTAGATGTACTTAAAGAACATAAAGAGGCAATTGGATGGACAATAGCTGATCTTAAGGGAATTGACCCTTCCGTTTGCATGCACCACATTCATAGTGAAATCGAAGCCAAACCACATAGAGACATGCAACGAAGGCTAAATCGGAACATGAGGGATGTTGTTAAGAAAGAGGTAGTAAAATGGCTTGATGCTGGTATCATTTATCCAATTTCAGATAGCCAATGGGTCAGTCCAATCCAAGTAGTACCTAAAAAATCAGGTATTACTGTGATTAAAAATGAAAAGGGTGAATCAATTCCTACTCAGACATCAACTAGTTGGAGAGTGTATATAGATTATCGAAAGTTGAATGTCGTGACTAGGAAAGACCACTTTCCTTTGCCTTTTATCGATCAAATTCTAGAACGGCTAGCGGGATAAAGTTTCTTTTGTTTCTTAGATGGATATTCAGGATACAATCAAGTTCCAGTATTTCCTGCAGATCAAGAGAAGACCTCCTTCACTTGTCCCTTTGGAACATTTGCCTTTAGACGTATGCCGTTTGGTCTTTGTAATGCACCAGCCATGTTTCAACGATGTATGTTGGTTATATTTTCTGATATGATTGGTCAATTTTTGGAAGTATTTATGAATGATTTTTTAGTTTTTGGTGCATCATTTGATTGCTGCCTCAAGAACTTGACTAAAGTACTGAAACGATGTATGGAAATGAATTTAGTCCTAAGTTGGGAGAAGAGCCATTTTATGGTTCGTGAGGGAATTATGCTCGGACACATTGTTTCAGAGCGAGGTATTGAGGTTGATAAAGCCAAGGTTGAATTGATCTCAAATCTATCACCCCCAACCTCAGTTAAACAAGTACGATCTTTCCTTGGTCATACTGGTTTTTATAGACGTTTTATCAAAGATTTCAATAAAATTTTCAACCATTGTGTAATTTGTTGACCAATGATAGTTCTTTTAAGTTTGATAAAGATTGTCTAACAGCCTATAATATCCTTCGAACTGCTTTGACCATTGCACCAATTATCAAGCCCCCAGATTGGACCATACCTTTTGAAATCATGTGTGATGCTTCTGATTATGCTGTAAGGGCAGTTCTAGGACAGAAACTCAATCGAGAACCCCATGTAATTTATTATGCTAGCAAAACTCTTTCAGATGCACAAATGAACTATACTACCACTGAAAAAGAATTACTAGCAGTTGTGTTTGCCCTAGAAAAGTTTAGATCATATCTGTTAGGATCTAAGGTTTTAGTTTATTCAGATCATGCAGCGTTGAGGCATCTTATATCAAAAAAGGATACAAAACCCAGACTAATTAGATGGATCCTTCTACTACAAGAATTTGATCTAGAAATCTTAGATAAGAAGGGTTCTGAAAATATGGTAGCAGATCATATCTCTAGGATCTCAGTAGAATACAATAGAGAAATAATCAGAGATAAGTTCCCTGATGAGCAATTGTTTTCAATTTCCCATAGCAGTCTTCCCTGGTTTGCCCACATTGTGAATTATTTGGCAATAGAAAAAGTACCTTCCCACTGGACAAAATAAGAAAAAGATATATTTTTCTCACAAGTCAAATATTACTTTTGGGAAGACCCTGAATTATTTAAGTATTGCTTGGATCAGGTGATTAGGCAATGTGTCCTAGAGTGAATTCAAAAGTATACTTAACTTCTGTCATTCTCTTGCCTGTGGAGGACATTTTAGTGGAAAGAAAACTACAGCAAAGGTACTACAAAGTGGGTTTTATTAGCCAACTCTTTTTAAAGATGCACATGAATTTAGCCGTAATTGTCTCCAATGTCAACAAACAGGAAATATATCTCGAAAAGACATGATGCCCCTAAACCCTATCTTGGTTGTAAAAATTTTTGATATATGGGGTATTGATTTTATGGGCCCATTTCCTTCCTTTTTTGGATTTGAATACATTCTAGTGGCAGTTGATTATGTGTCAAAATGGATTGAAGCCAGGGCAACTTGAACTAATGACCATAAAGTTGTAATCAAGTTTATTCAGCATAATATCCTTAGTCGTTTTGGATGCCCAAGGGCTATAATTAGTGATGGGGGTACACATTTCACGAATAGACACTTTGAAGGATTAATGAACAAATATGGAATTACTCATAAGGTAGCTACACCTTATCATCCCCAAACTAGTGGCCAAGTTGAAATATCAAATAGAGAAATTAAAAATATCCTTGAGAAAATGGTGAGACCCGATAGGAAAGATTGGTCAGAACGTTTGGATGATGCATTATGGGCTTATCGTACTGCATTTAAAACTCTCATAGGAATATCTCCTTATAGGCTCGTATTTGAAAAAGCCTGTCATTTACCTGTAGAATTAGAACACCGTGCATTTTGGGCTATCAAGCAATTTAACTATGATATGAAAAATGCAGGTGTCAATAGAAAACTCCAATTGAATGAGTTAGAAGAGCTATGAAATGATGCATATGAAAGCTCAAAAATTTATAAAGAACGAACCAAGGCATATCATGACAAATTTATTAGTAGAAAAACTTTTGAACCAAATCAAAAAGTATGGCTTTACAATTCAAGATTACATCTTTTCCCTAGAAAACTTCGTTCATAATGGAATGGACCTTTTATAGTAACTCAAGTATTTCCCCATGGAGCTGTAGAGCTTAAAGACCCCAAGCAGGGAAATACATTCAAAGTAAATGTCCAGCGATTGAAGCCATATATAGAAGAAATTAATGATGGAGAAATTATTGAATCAATTGATCTTATGAACCCAACATTATCATAATAAGTAGCACAGTATGGCTGAAGACTTTAAACTTAGCGCTCTTGGGAGGTAACCCAGTTTATTAGTTATTTTTAACTTTCTGTTCTTTTAGTATGTTCTTTTAGTATGACCAGAGAAGAGCAACATAAGCAAATTGAAAGAAGATGGCAACAATGAAACATCCAACCTTTAAATACTCATTGAGGTAGTATCTTTCCTTGAAATTAATTTTTCTTACATTAGGGACAATGGAAATTAAGTTGGGGGGTGTTGGCTTATGGGGGCCAGCATCTCCCTTAGGGATTCACTGTCATGGGCTTATGGGGGCCCACATATGACATCGGTGCTTGATAGCCCAACCAACCGGTGCGTGCCACGTGTACGCATTGTGAAGCCCCTCATGTCCGCCCGCCACTTAGCGTGGGGCTCTGCGCTGCCGTTGTGAACTGTCGGGGGTGCCCTGCAGGAATCAGCCTTGGGGCTTAAGGAAATAAAGTACTGCCTTTACTGAAAGCTATAGCTTTTGGTAAGATGGTAAGGGGCTTGATCCTAAAACCTGGTATCAGAGCGAGGTTGTTGGTTCGAATCCCCCGGGTGTCGCTGGAGGGGAGATTGTTGGCTTATGGGGGCCCCCACTTAGCGTGGGGCTCTGCGCTGCTGTTGTGAACTGTAGGGGGTGCCCTGCAGGAATCAGCCTTGGGGCTTAAGAAAATAAAGTACTGCCTTTACTGAAAGCTATAGCTTTTGGTAAGATGGTAAGGGGCTTGATCCTAAAACCAAATCTTCAACCCGGTTTATGTCTTCAACCCGGTTCAACCTATCTTCAGTCCGTTTCATCCCATCTTTGGTTTGGCGTAGAGAGAATTTATTGCTTTCTTATTGCCTTCTTAATGTCATAACTTTTTAATTTATATGAAATAAAGTTTCTATTCATGTTTAATTGTTATTAATTATATTTAAGTGAAAATAATTTTAGACTGATCTATACTTAAAAGGGACGGGTCGTGATCTACAGGTACGGGCCGTGCTCTTATAAGATAGACCATATCTTGATTATTTTGTACTACTAATTATCTATTTAGTTAAATTTATAGATTTATTTCAAAATAATCGCTAGAGTCCCTGTGGAATCGATCCCTTACTTTCACCATTCTAATAGTGAAATTAAGGTGTTTTAATCGTTGCGCTACGACACGCATCAGATTTTTGTAATAGAAGACCCTGTTGATCTACCTCAACTAATGATGACCGTAATGAAAGAATCTCTGTCTAGATCTAAGGCTGCATTGCCTTACGAAAGTTTCTCACTTACATATTTGAGTTTTTCAATATTAATCTTAAGGGAGAAACTGTAGTGGCATTACGTCACTCTGACGTATTTAATGCGCATTCACTGCACCGTATAGATTTTGCCAAACGGGATGATATTTGGTTAAAAGTTAGATCAAGAACTGGTCAGTCTAGTATGCCACTGCCAAATGTGACTCAATCCACTTGTTCTCCTCAGAACTTCTTCAATTTTAACTTCAACCAACAGAATCCTTACCTTGCTGCTATGTCTGCTGACCAAAATCCTTTTCTATCTGATCCTCCCAATATGAATGCTTCTGGACCTTCTTATCAAAAGGACAACCAAGCTCCTGCTCCTCTTCCTTTGGTTCGTCTATGTGATGATCAAATTCGCCATATTATCAGTGAATTGACCCTTGCCACTTCTAGTCGAAGCTTTGGACACAGTGCTTCTTCTGTCAATGATCAGACTCTTGTACCACATATTTCTTCTATTTTTGAGACCATGTCTCAGTTTAAAATTACTCTTAATCAACTTGTCCATGATGTGAACATTCTCAATGGAAGAGTTTTTCATCACAATGAATCTGTCATGGCCCGATCCTAAAAGAGATAAATTTCCTAAAAGGTAAGCTTGAGAATTTTGAAACTAAGGCCGAGTGGGTAGAATACCATATAAGATCCAACGAGACTCAGACTCGAGTTGCAACAAACGTTGTCAATCATTGGACCGCATCTCTCTATAGGCTGAGTCATCTCGTAGAGACTTACATCACTCTTTCTGCCGGTTCTGCCTGATGCTTCTTATTCTCATATGCACCTCTGGACTCCGTCGACACAGCCTTCCTCTGACAAGCCTAGATCATCAAACAAGCCAAATGTTTCTTCAGTGCATATTTCTTCTTCTGATGACGACAAGTGACTGTGCTTGACTTATGTAGTAACCGTACTTGGTACTGTTTATGTAATGCATGTTTATGACTATGTTTTATGACTTAAAACCATGACATATAATATTTGTATTATCTTTACTCTATCTTGTAATGATCTGAATGACTGCTCTAATTATGTATGATTGGTAACATCTCCTTGACATATTATGCTTAAATTGATTGCAAGACTCTTCAAACTTCTTTTTGATTAATGACAAAAAGGGGGAGAAGAACATTGCATACATTAAGGAATGGAGTAAAATAATAACTCCATATGTTCAGGGGGAGAAAAGAGTTCACTTATTCAGTTTGACAGGGGGAGAAAGTAATGTTTTTCTGATTACACTCTTGTCTATTTATTAAACTTCCTGTATTTGTTTCCTTCATGCTTAAGGGTTTTGTCATCATCAAAAAGGGGGAGATTGTTGACCCCATATTGATTTTGATGATTACAAAACAATTAAGCAATTCTAAGCTTGATACAGGAAAGTTCGGTTGCCTTGCAAGTAAGTATTTTCGTGCAAAAATTGATTGTTAAAAGTATACTTCATTCTATTTTGCCTTAAATAATTTTATTGGCTTGAGAGTTAACTGGTTAGCTAACTTGTTATTCCATTTAGCTAGCTGGCACACCTTTCAGCTAACTGGTACAAAATCTCAGTGCTTGGCCGAACATCCACCTTTTTCAGCTAGCTGGTTAGCTAGCTTGTTAGCTAGCTGGAGTTCTTTCAGTTAGCTAAGGTGCTCGTCACTGTGTTGGCCGAACATTCTCCATTTTTAGCTAGCTGGTTAGCTAGCTTGGGTTGCCTTGGAGCTAACTGGATTTCAATTTTAGCTAGCTACAGTTGCATGTTATCTTTCCTGGCCGAATGGTCTTCAATTTTAGCTAACTGTGGAGCTAGCTGTCGGATCTTTTAGCTAGGTGGCGTTTCTTGGAGCTAACTGCTCAGCTAACTATTTTATCTTGGAGCTAACTGCTTAGCTAACTATTTTTCATAGGAAAGGTTCAAGCCGTGTGGATTTAAATTTTAGTTAACTGGAAAGCTAGCTATCTGTTGGTTAGTTAGCTGGAGAGTTAGCTACTTTATTCAGACGTGCGGCTGCCTTTTTGCTCAGTTAGCTAGTTAGCTAACTAGCTTGGACAGTTTCTCTGTTGTTTTTGAACTTAGCTAGCTATTGAGCTAACTGACTTTTCTTTAGTTAGCTATTGAGCTAACTCCTTTTCTCCTGAAACTCCTGCAGCCGTGAGCCTTCAAATTCTAGTTAGCTGGGGAGCTAACTACCAAAGCTTGAATTCTTCTATCTACCATTTGAATTGCCTATTAGTTAGTTGAAGAGCTAACTATCTTTTGCTTAGTTAGCTGCTGAGCTAACAAGTGCCTTGCACTTTTTCTCCTGGCCATTTACTTTTGCTATTAGTTAGCTGGGAAGCTAACTAGCAATCATTTTAGTTGCCTAAGGAGCTGCCTCTGGATGCTTTTTTTCTGTCGTGGCCTCTCTTATGAGCTAGCTGACTAGCTAGCTGGGGTTTCCTGCTTATCTCTTGGCCGAATGCATTCAAGTTTTTAGCTACCTTGAGTTATTTCCAGCCAACTACCGCCTGAGTTCTTGAGTTTGCTTTTTCTCTCTTACTCTCTCTCTCTATTGCTATTTTTAGCTACATTTAACTTTTGATTTTTTGAATGGCTTCAGGATTCTTCCTTCCTCAAATAGATATCTGCATTCAATGCTTAAGGGAAACATCTTACAACGGTTATATTTTCTTCCCATTTTTATTTCCATTTGTTCCTAATGTGTCTAACATATATCTTTTTTGTTGGATCATTATAAATAGCTGTGATTAGAAGCACACTATGATGATTTTTGAAAAGAGATTAAGAGGAAGAAATCCAAGAAAAGAGCATTTACTATATATTGTTGAGTGGTTGATAAAGGAGTTGTTGTGCATTCAAGTTCACTCATTGCTCCAAAAAGTCGTCCGAATCATTGAAGATTTTCAAAGCAATCAAGGTTTCAGCTACTTCGACCTCGTTCATTTATTGCTGAAATTATTTCTTCAAAAGTTGTAAAGTATACTCTAAATATTTGCTCATTATAGGAGCTTCTCTTTATCATTCTCTGATCTTTTTATAAAAGGGTTAGTGTTAACCCTTGATTATTGTTGGCTTCCTTGTGCCGTAAAATAAGAGGACTAGCCTAAGTTTGGCTAGGGGTTTTTGGCTTCCTTGTGCCGTGAAACAAGAGGACTAGCCTGGTTTGGCTAGGGGTTTTTGGCTGCCTTGTACCGTATAAACAAGAGGGCTAGCCAGGTTCGGCTAGAGATTGTAATCGTTGTGATACGATTAGTGGAATTCCCAAAAGTTTTGGGAAGTAGATGTAGGTGCTGAGTTTGGCACCAAACCACTATAAACTTCTGTGTGTTTGTGGTTATTTGTCTATCTATTGTTATCATTTTGTGCACTCCACTACACCGCTGCAAATCAAAATTAGGGTTTAAGCACATACATGCAATAGTAATTAATTTTTTAAATAACCCAATTCATCCCCTCTTGGGTTGCTACATCTAGGCAACACTAAAGATGATACTAATTGGATAAATGCCATGCATGAGAAACTTCATCAATTTGAGAGAAATAATGTATGGACTCTTGTTGATAGGCCTCATGATCATCCAATCATTGGAACTAAATGGGTATTTAGAAACAAATTGAATGAACATGGTAATATAATAAGACATAAAGCAAGATTAATAGCTAAGGGTTACAACCAAGAAGAATGTATTGATTTTGATGAGACATATGCTCCTGTAGCTAAATTAGAAGTTATTAGATTACTATTTGTGTTGCTTGCATTATGAATTTTAAATTATACCAAATGGATGTTAAAAGCACTTTCCTAAATGGATATATTGCTGAACAAGTCTTTGTGGAGCAGCCATTCGGCTTTAAAAATCATTTATTTCCAAACCATGTATTCAAGTTGAACAATGCTTTTTACAGTTTGAAACAAGCTCCTCATGCTTGGTTTGAAAGTTTAAGTAAATTCTTGATCGGCAATGATTTCATTCAAGGAAACATGGATACAACTCTATTTATTTTTGGTGCTACTAATGACTCTTTATGCGAGGACTTTGCAAAGCTTATGCAGGGGGAGTTCGAGATGAGCATGATGGGTGAACTAAACTACTTTCTCGGACTTCAAATTAAGCAAAGCAAAGAGGGGATCTTCATAGCCAATCCAAGTACATCAAGAAAATGATCAAAAAATTTGGCATGGAGACATCCAAGAGTATCGGTATACCTATAAGCTCATCATGTAGTTTGGATTATAATAGTACTAAAAAATCTGTTGATTTAAAACTTTATGGATGTATGATCGGATCTTTATTGTATTTAACTGCAAGTAGACCTAATATCATGTTTAGTGTTTGTATGTGTGCTAGATTTCAAGCTAATCCTAAAGAATCACACTTGCTTGCTGTTAAAAGAATCTTTAAATGCTTGAGTGGTATTATAAATTTAGGACTTTGGTATATAAGCAATCTAGCATTGACCTAATAGGATATACAGACTCAGATTTTGCTGGTTGTAAGCTAGATAGAAAATCAACTAGTGAAACCTATTAATTTATAGGTGCTAACTTAATCTCTTGGTTTAGCAAAAAGCAAACTTCAGTAGCATTGTCTACGATCGAGGCCAAATACATTGCAGCTGAAAGTTGCTATGCTCAAATCTTGTGGATTAAGCAGCAACTAGAAGATTACAGCGTTAAACTAAAAGGCATTTTAATAAAATGTGATAACACTAATGCAATCAATTTGACTAAGAATTCCATCCAGCATTTTAGAACTAAACACATAGAAATTAGAAATCATTTTATTAGAGATCATGTGAATAATGGTGATGTTATAATTGAATTTTTATGTATTGAAAAGCAACTTGCTGATATTTTCATAAAACCTCTTGATGAAGCCAAGTTTTGTGAAAATAGAAGGGAACTTCGTATGATTGATCATTCAGTTCAGTAAGTTAGTTTGCTTGATTGTTTTTATCATGATTGTTAGATCTTTAGAAGCCCATTATATCTTCTTGATGATTATGCAACTCCTTTGTCTCTTAAATATACCCTTGAATCTATTTTCCATGATTTTCCAAAGCCCCCATAATTTTTTTTTGTAAGATCTTGTTCCAGCTAGCTAAGGTGCTAGCTAGTTTAAATTCCTTGTGTATCAATTAATCGGGTAGCTAACTAAGCCTAGTTTCTTTTACTTCTTCCAATGAATACTCAAAATTTTCAATTCTATCTATCATTTATTCCCTAGCTAATTAGGCAGTTTACTCCATCATTCATGAGCTAACTAGTCAGTCAACTGAGACAAATCCCCTGCCATCAATCCCTCACTTAACGGCATTTATTTCATCCTTCATTTCTTTTTAGTCAACCGGCCAGCTAACTCCTTTCAGCTAGTCAGTCAGTCAACTGGATGAAAACTCTATAAATTCACCACAACTCACCGTGCTCTCCTCATTTATTACTCTCACCTTCTAACTGGCTACTCCTTGGCTCTTCTCTCCTCTCAACTTCTTTCCACTTCAAGAAAAAGGAAGATGACTCCCAAGAAGAAGAATCTTCATGCAAGGAAAGATGATTCAACCTTTGATCTTCGTAGGAAAGCTCCTTCATCTTCTTCTTTGGAAAGTTCCACTTCTTCTACCGCCAACATTGCAGCAAAAGCACTAGCAAATGGGAGGTTAGTGAATTTTAACTTTCTTGATCAAGAAGGTTTTGAACTAGGTAGATTATTTGTTGTACAAGGTTGAACGGATTTATTAAAAACCAAAAAGCCTATCTACCCAGACCTTATCCGTGAGTTTTATGAGAACATTACCTTTGGTAATGATATCATTTCTTCTATTATTAAAAAGGTCGAGATAGAGTTTGACAGAAAAATACTAGGATCTATTTTAAACATTCATGCTGTTGGTCCTATAAAAAATTTTCCTTATGGTAGAAAGTATAGACTCACCATTGTTCTTGGTATAGAGGATGATGAGGCCAATAACATAGAAAACCTTAATGCAAATAAGTTAAGTGTTGAGAATAGATTGCTTCATAGTACTGTTGCAAAAATCGTTGCCCCTTGTGCTGGTTTTTTTAATGCTGTAACTGACTGGAATATTTGCATTATGTACCATATCATCAATGAAACTTCTCTTGACTTCCCTGGTCTTATGATGTCCATTATGAAGAAATTTTTAGGATGAACCAAAGCTGCTCTGCCTTATGGTATGTCCCTTACCTATGTTTTTGAACATTTTCATGTTAAACTTAAGGGTGAGATAGGTGTAGAGTTGTGTTATTCTGATATCTTTAATGTTCATTCCCTTCACCACATGGACTTTGTCAAGCAGAATGGTATTTGGACCAAAGTTAGAAATAGAGTAGGTGAAAATCATGTTCTTCCACCGATAAATCAACCCCCACAAGATCAGCCACAATAAATTTATTCTTCTTTGATGGATTATTTTGACTTTATTGAGCTACCTCCCTTTATGACTACGGCACATAAGCTGCATCCCTTTATATCTTCAGTACTTGAGCCACCTCCTTTTATGTCTGTTGCACCTGAGCCTCCTCCCTGTATGCCAATCCTCCTCCTTAATGCCCCACCATTCAGATCTATGAAGAACAGATACAACAAATAATTAGAGAATTATCCTTTGCTCAATCTAGTAGAAGCTCTGGAGATAGTGGATCATCCGTCAATGACTATTCAATGATTCCCCACATCTCCTCTATTTTTGAGACACTTTCTCAGATTGTTATGCGTCAAAAATAAATTGAACATGATATGCAAGTTCTTAATGGAAGGGACTTTCATCAAAATGAATCTATGATGGGTCGCATTCTTAGAGAAATTAATCTGTTGAAAGCTAAGCTTGAATGTTTTGAAGATAAAGCTGAATAGGTAACATTTCAAATGCGTGCCAATGAAAGTCAAACCAAGGATGCTTCAAGTATAGTTGATTGCTGGACAACTTTCATTGCCAGGCTTACCAGCCTCCTTAAGCAGCATCTTGCCTCATTCCAACCAGCTCCTCTGTCATTCGGACCAGATATGTCTCATTCTCATCCTCATCTCCGAATTACTCCACCACATTCACATCAATTCAGGCCTTCAACTCCTCAGCATCGCAAAGGATCCTCTTCTAAACCATCTGTTATTTCTTCTGATGATGAGTAGACTGTGTGTTCCACTTGTATCCTTGAAACTTATGTTTTGCATGGTGTTATTGTATATGTGTTTTGGTATTTGATATTTGGATCAAGCCTCTGGCTTACTAGTTTGTATCAATGTTTAATTATGTACTCATATTTTTTAGTGCATTATATTTTTGAATGCTTACCAATGACTATTATGTGGAATGCTTGATTTGCACAGTCTTTAACCTCCTCTTTGATTAATGACAAAAAGGAAAAGAAGATTAATGCATACATTGAGAAATGGAGAAGAAGAATACCTCCATACATTCAAATATATAGGGGAGAAGGATCTATGTAAAAATTCACCTTGCAACTTGTTATATATATACTTAATGGTTTTGTCATCATCAAAAGGGGAAGATTGTTAAGCTAAGTTGATTTTAATGATTACAAAATAATTAAGTAGGATACTAATGTATTTATTATGAAGACAAAGATCATTGCAGGTAAATATAACATATCAAGAAGATGTTTCAATGAGTTACAAAGTCATCTCAAATGCTTACAAGTCCCTTGACCAACTAAAGTTATCGTTTAGCTAACTAAAACTGTTGCTACAATGCTATGGCCAAACCTTACTTCAAACGGGTCAACTTGAGTGGAATTTTAGCTAACCAGAATCTCTCACTCAGTCATCTGGCCGAACAACCTTGAATTCAAGTTGGCTGGGCTGCTCGTTTAGCCAACTGGATTGTCTGGCTATTCCTCTTGGCCGAGTGATTCTGTTTTTTGGTTAGCTAGGCTGCATCTCTAGCTAATTAGATTATCTGGTTAGTCACCTGGCCTAATGCATGCTCTAATCTAGTTGACTAAACAGTGTTTTTAGTTAATTGGATTTCTCTGGTAAGCAGCCTGGCCGAACCATGTTGAGAAATAGTTAACTAGACTTATTTTTTGGCTAGCTATTTTTCCTGCACAAACACCTAGCCGAATGCTTTCTTATTCTAGTTAATTGGATTTGTCATTAAGTCAACTAGTTGTGTTGCCTTTATTCTCCTTTCCAAATGCTTTGTTGATTTAGTTAACTAGAATTGACTTCCAGTCAACTAAGCTTGCTGAAACTTTCTCTTGGCCTAATGCTTTGTTGATTTAGTTAACTGGAATTGACTTCCAGTCAACTAAGCTTGCTGAAACTTATTCTCTGACCGAATGCTTTGTTGATTTAGTTAACTAGAATTGACTTCCAATCAACTAAGCTTGCTGAAACTTATTCCGTGGCCGAATGCTTTGTTGATTTAGTTAACTGGAATTGACCTCTAGTCAACTAAGCTTATTAAAACTTTCTCTTGGCCGAATGCTTTGTTGATCTAGTTAACTGGAATTGACTTCCAATCAACTAAGATTGCTGCACTTTTTCCCTAGCCGAATGTTACTTTGTATCAGTTAATTGGATTTCACATCCAACTAACTATGGATGCTGGCTTCATTCCCTATACGATTGTTTCTTTGCTCCAGTTAGCTGATCCCTCCATCGGGTTAACTGTGGAGTTAGCTCCACTTCACCTGGGCAAGGTCTTCTCTAATCCAAGCTCACTGGATTTATTTCTTGTTAGCTGGAGTCTGCCTCTTTGAGAAAATGTCAGAGCTCCCTCTCTATTTTCGATGACTAATAGATCATTTAATGCTTGAAAAATTTCTCCAATGGTTATCTTCACTTTCCATTCTTCTTTCTTTTAATTTTGTTTCAGTCTAATGGATAGTTTTGTAAATCAAACACCTTATATAGCCATGATGACAATGAGAACTGTGTGAAAGAAAAAGAGGTGAACAGTAGAAAGCTTTTATTGCATATATCCGTGATTATTCAATAACAAAGGAAGGAAGCTCTGCTTTGAATACTTGAGTGCTTTTAAAGATCATTGATTGCTAATTCATAAATCATTAAAACTTTTGAAGACATTCAAGGTTTCAGCTACCTCAAAGGAGACTTCATTCATTGCTGAAGTGCATTCAAAGGAAGAAGTTCATTCGAGGAGTTGGCTACAAAATTGTAAAGTATTTATTTTCTAAATATCTGCTCATATTAGGAGCTTTGTGTTCTAAATATTTTCTGAACTTGTTTCAATCTTGTAAAGGGTTGGTTTAACCCATTGTTGTTTGTTGTAAGGCTTCCTTGTGCCATAAAACAAGAGGTCTAGTCAGAAAGGCTAGGGTTGTAATCGTTGGTGATACGATTGGAGTGAAATTTCCAAAGGATTCTTAGGGAGTGGACATAGGTGCAGGGTTGGCACCGAACCACTATAAAAATCCTTGTGTTTGTAATTGTCTACATATTCTCTGTGATATATTTATGCTCACTTCACCACACCTCTATCGATTAAGTTTCAATTATTTGAAAGCACATATCTATGCAATAATTTTTAAGAAACACAATTCACCCTCCCCTCTTGGGTTGCTACCTCCGGGCAACAACTTGTATGAGAGCCTTGTAGCTCTCGAGGTGATCAAGTGAATCTATAGTACCATCGTACGGATCCGTTGAGGGAGGCTGAATCGATGAGGGACCAGTTCCTCCATGATGCGATGGGTAAGAGAGAGATGATTGTCATAGTCCACCTTTGGCTGGTCGATGAGCCTGCGGCTAAGCTCTTCAAGCAGGCGATTGTACTCATCAAAGCATTGTTCCGCCCTGCGGTTGATTGGCCCATCAGTGGACCCCTCTTCCGATGATCCAGGAGACGAATACAGAGAGGGGTGGTGCTGGTGCTCCCATTCAGGTTCCTTCCCGTGCCATCATCCGTAAGAGGGGCTATTTGGATGGCGAATGGGAGATTAAGCCCTCTTGGGGACCTCACAGTGACGGTGTTCCAGTGAGGCATGGCAGTAGTGAGTCTGCTGATGGGGAGATCTCTCATGATTAGATTGATAGCTGCTTGAGCAGCGGTCGCAGGGGGCGAGAGGGCCCTCGGTTGCTGCTGTGTGGCCATGGAGTGCTGCTCTTGCAGCACCTGGACTGCTGCCATCAGTGTTTAGACTTGCTGAGTGAGAGTGGCAAGCTAGTCCGGCTGGGTGGTCTAAGGGGGTGGTGATAGTGGAGCAGGGAGGTCAGCCTCCGACTGCTCAACTTGTTGCGAGGGCTCTCCCATATGGCTGGTTGAGGCCTCTCAAGTGCGCATCATCATCATCTTTTAATTAGGAAGAATTGAGATTTGTAAGTTGGTATTGCTGATCTTTGTTTACCCTCTACCTGGCATGCCAATTTGTTATCACCAAGTCACCTTCTTCGACCGTTAGCGAGCGTCAGATCACCTTCTCCGATGAACCAAGGATCTTTCGGTGGGCTTCTCTTAACCGAGAACCCACACAAAGTCCTTGAGAATAAAGATTTTGGCGGGAACCCTCTGACGTTCAAGTTAGTGCTCTGAATAACAATCGTAAGCTTAGAGAAAAGCTCGAGAGTCTTAGAGAGAGATGCTCTATGTGTGCGTATGTATGATCATACCTGGTCGAGGGTCCCTCTTACCCATTTTATGAAAGTTCATGGGGTCACGACGTAACTGACTGTCAGGGTGCAGCTCGCGGCGTAACCAAATTGGCGGGATCTGCTTCGTGTAGTGTGTCAGGATTGGTAGGGTTTTTTTTTCGCATGGCATGTCA
This sequence comes from Calamus simplicifolius, assembly GCA_900491605.1. NCBI lineage: Eukaryota > Viridiplantae > Streptophyta > Magnoliopsida > Arecales > Arecaceae > Calamus > Calamus simplicifolius. Next base: position 16,355 of record UESW01004885.1, on the reverse strand, counting down.
GGGTTGGTAGGATTTATTAGATCTGGATGGCCGTCACTAGATTGGCAGAGTTTGCTGGGCCTAGGAGGTCATTGCCAGATTGGTAGGGTTTACCAGGCTTGAGCAGCTGGAATTTGTCGGATCTATCTCTCATGTCTCTGCTGAGATTCTGGATTATGGAAGGTTCGTACGAGCAGCTGTGAGCAGTGGGGTATACAGGTAGGCCCCACGAGGGATTCTGCTTGGATAGCTGACCCGAAATCCTATTCAGATGGCCGACTTGAGGTCCTATCCGGATGGCCGATTGAAGATCCTCTGGAAGTGCGATCATCACTATTGATTGGGCGTTTCTTCATCCGCCTCATTAAGGACAAAAATATTTTTTTTATATTTGTCCCTATAATCTTTTGTATATGTATATTTATCCCAACAAATTTTATAATCGAATACTAATATTTGCTATCTTCTCTATTGTGCAAGTTAGTCTTTCTGCTAGTGTTCACCATGATTAAGGATTACTAGAGTTGAGAAATGATGAAATAATCCTCAAAGAGGCTAAGGTTCAAAGTGTTTCATTTTCACTTTCTCCTGCACTATGAAAAAAATATTTTGGTATGAATTAAAGGCTATTCAACTCTTTCTTAAGCGTAAAATTGTCATTTAACTCAAACTTTTAGTAAAGTAATACTATTAATATCTGATTCAAATCTGGATTAGTAACTCAAGGAACCTCTATTTCTAGGTTTGTAGGCATTAACATGAAATGAAGTTTATGGGAATTAATATGCAAGCATGAAGATTTTGGGGTACTATATATATATATATATATATATATGAAAAGAGATGGAATTGAAACAAAGTAGTTTTATTTGGATTGTCTTATAAGACCTATACCTAACCCATAAAATTTAAAAAGAAAAAAAGAAAAAGAATAAGAAAATGTCGCCATAAAAGGTTCTAATAAATCACATCGTAGTTGCTGCGGTCCCCGTTTTCATTGAAGAAAAAGAAGTTTGTTGAGATGTTAGCGTCGATCTAACATTATCCTTTAACTAATTAATGGCTTTTCTTTTTGCGTATAATTATACCCTCCACATGTTATCGTTTGGGCAATTCCTGTGCTTTGCCAAACTACACGTGAGGCATGTGAATTCAGGAGGCGTGATTTTGACCTTGCCGAGTTTTGACAATTTTTTTAATCCAATTTTTTTTAATCCAAACCTATACTCATTTATCTAACGCTGATGACATGGATATAGACTCAACAATTAGTTCATGTTTATAGCCGCTCACCAAACATGCTAGCTTGGGTTCTAATATTGTAACCAAGAACTTGAAACCCTTGTTAATCCCATGCATGGAGGCCTCTTGACAACCTTCAATGTGGGTCCATTATAGGTTTTAAGGGGTCCGGTTTTGTCATCCAAAGTTTGAATAGATTAAAAATTAAGGATGACAATTAAGCTAAGTCCGATCAAATATAGGTCAGATCAGATATACATTAAGTCAAAATTTCACAAACCTAAAATAAATCTATTTATTAATTAATGAGTCAAAAATTTAAATCAAATTCAACTTGATCTACAATCGATTAAATCAAGTTAAAGTGGTTAAACAGATATATTTAAGCATTGCCATCTTTAATAAGCAATGAAAACAGATCGATCCATCCAGCATAATTTGAGCGTTTTATGCTCTAGGGTTTCGGTTTGAAAGAAATTTGCGTTGGACTGAACTTTAAATGTGGCTTAAAGCTTTGTCCTCATTTGTAATTTAGATGAGGAGATTTTGTGGACCGAGATCATCCAGGTTGTCTCAGCTGGTTAGGTGTTTTGTGGCAATTTATAGTTTAATTTTAATGTCCTCCACCTCAGGGTTAGTGTACCGTCTCCACATGTCCCTCATTTTTAATGGCAACCAGCCATGGCGAAGGTGATGGGTCATGTGACTCAAGTCAAGATGGATTGAATCGGGAAAGACGAAAGGGATTGCATCTTTGTCGGCAATGAATGAATGTACATTGCAAAATTTTTCCAACTCGATCAAACCTAACACCAATTTGCTCTGACCCAATGCCACTACTGAATTAAATTTAACTGATATTTCGCCAATATTCAGAGGAAAAAGCCGAGCAAGTTTACTCAAACAACTCATATATATATATATATATATATTTGCCATGGACACCTAATCTGATTAGCATACACATAGAGAATGACGTATATATGAGTTTGAGATTACATTTTGTTTATTCCATTTTTTATAACAAATTGTCAAATTTTCAAATTAAGGCCAAGTGTAGTTTAATCAGATGTGTTATATAAGGAATAATTAATCCTCATGGTTAGAAGGCCACTGAAATTTTGTTTGGCCAAGATCCAATGTTTGCATCACAGCGTTAAATTATGAGATGATGATCTTGGGTCCAAAGACCTATACCTAACCCTAGAAAAGTAGTGGAGTCCACTTGTCAGGCCTGGTGATGAAATATGGCTTCGATGTTGCCTGCATATCATAATCAAATGGTAAAACAGTCCTCTCAAGTAATGCTGAAAAATTAATATTAGTGCCCCGAGAGACTTTTCTCTCTCTCCTTAAAGAGGGGCAGCTTTCAATTCTAAATGAGATTAATAATAAAATGAATTTATAACTTGGAAGATTAATTGTAACGATCCGGCCCTGGATATGTAGCACCTATGAATCCATTCTATTATGGTCCACACCAACTTGAGCCACCACAATTCAAAATGGATCCAATTAATGCCTTATCCTTCTTGTTTACTATATATAAACTACTCAACCAACTCTTAATTTTTCGATGTGGAACTATTGAGAGAGGCATCACAATCTACCCTCCTTACAGAGGCGACGTCCTCATTGCCAAGGGCAACCACCAGGCAAGCAAGGATCTAGAGATGGCCCTCACAGGTCAAAAGGTGGCTTTTATCCTTCATGAATGTAGCACTTTACCCTGTGTGGCACTTAGATCCTACACTTTCGGCTGATGCATGGCTCTGATACCATATTGTAACGATCCGGGCCCTGGGCACCATAGCTCAAAAGGGATCCAATTGGTGCCTTGTCCTTCTTGCTTTCTTGTAACGAAACGGTTCCGTGAGTGCTGCAGGACCAGGGCCCTGATCGTTACAGAGAATGTACAAGAATAAATCAGCAGGGAGATAATAGGTTTTTTGGTTTAGTATATGCATACAGGCAAATATACAAGCTCAAGAGTCAAAGAGTGAAGGATTATTAAAAGGAGAGCATATACAAAGAAGGATTTAGAAGAGAAAATATTTAAGTTTTTTCCTTTCTAAAGGCTATTAGCAATTGGTCCCAAGCTAACTTTCAGTCTCCCAAATGTAGATCTCTATAACATCTATATATGTTAAATGTTTCTCAGCCTTAAGGAGAAAGGAAGACGCCAACAGAGTAAGGACCAAATCTACTTAAAAAAAGAATGGTCCAAGAATAGATGAAAATTGATTTTAATATGTAAGTCACTCAATGGATAAATGGAGTTGATATTCTAATCTTTTCTAACAAGTCTTTTTTTCAATCTGAAGCTTGTTTTTGCACGGTTAACCAAGCAAAGATTTTTACTTTTTCTAGGATTATTGCTCTCCAGACTCTTTATGATACGGCTATATGATACCGGCTTGATTTAAGAATTTATATATAAAAGGAGCTCACTGGATGAATCCCATGCTTAATAGGGTTCCAAATTGAAAAATCCATGCATTTGGAAGGCTTGGTTGCATTTAATAGTTCTTCAAGATCATCTGGTCGAGATCATCGATTCCAATCCAAGGATCTAAAAAGCTTTAAGCACCATCTACTTGATCTCTTGTTCTCGGAAGAAGGGATTGTTCTATTTGGCTTTAAAATCCTTCATAAAGATCTAGAAAAAGATAACAAAGAGGGACACAACAAATCTAAGCATCTTTCCAGTATCTGATGTTAGATTTATCCTCTAGAAGTACAATTCTAGAACCCCTTGATATCCTGATTAGTACCTTTCTATGGCTAAAACAAAGCTACTATAACTTTTTTCAGTCTTATACTGGACTTCTCTCTAGAGTAATAAGTTTGGTTCACAAGAGAATTCTATGGACTCCAGGCATCCAATGAGATAAGTTCCCACAACCATTTGCATAGAAGAGTTTTGTTTAATAGCTATAAATCCTTAATCCTTAAGTCTCTTTCCTTTTGACTTGCATACAACTTTCCAATTCATTAGAAAATTAAGGCCACTTATGTTTTTCTTGCCTTTCCAAAGAAAAGCTCTTCTCAATTGATTGATCCTAGAGCATATCCATATAGGTAATTTGAATATAGACAGCATAGGAGGATAAAATAGATAGAATAGCATTAACTAGAGAAAGCCCTCCTCCAATAGGAAGGAACTTTTCTTTCTACCATGCAAGTCTTGATTGCATTCTTTGAAGAAGGGACATCTATGCTTGTTTTAGAAGTTTGTAATCATTAAGAGGAATACCAAGGTATGAGAATGGAAGTGTGCCCCTTTTACAATTTAACATAATAACATACTTCCTATGGATGCATTAAGTTCAATGACAAAGGTTTTATATAGTTGGCCTTGAGATTAGATGTACCTTTCAAGTTCAAAAAAATAGCTTTTAGAGCCATCAGTGAAGAATCCTTTATTGCGTAGAACAAGAGAATATCACCAGCAAAATGGAGGTTGGATATATATTTGCTGCAAGGATGGCTCGTAGTTCTTTCTACATCTATCCTCTTCAATCACTGAGACAAAATATTAGTGATTGGAATGAAAAAAAAAAAAAGAGAAAGATGAGGTTATCCAGGCTTAGTCCTCTCCTGCATCTGATTCAATCGTATGGAGAACCATTATGAAACGAAAGGAGGGCTAAAATATGATTATTTTGTTATAGATAATTTAGAAAATAGCTTTCTATTCCTTTGGAAAACTTGGAAAAAAAAAAGGTCTACTAAGAGAGAGCTCTAATTTAGGATTTTTAGACAGACTCTGCATGGGAAAATATGGATAATTACTTCCATGTTAATAGGAAATGGGTGCTGTTAGATTGTAATCATAGTTATTAGAAAGAACCATCTCTTTGGTTTGCGACATAAAAGAAAAGATTAATGCTTTAGAATCACCACCGTCTTGTCTTGCAATGCCGTTCTTTTGAACTGGTTCGTGAAATGTGCTGAAGCAACGAAAAAGCTGTAAACCTGACTGATTTTTTTAATGAAGTCGGGCCGGCCCAATGGCCCTTGAGCCAACCTGATCCTACTACTAGCCCCAGCTGGCTGTTTATGGAAAAGACTTGCTGCACCGCTCTCCGATATAGCAAGAGTACATCGGCCACATGAATTGGCCATCTATACATGTCAATATGCATGTGATGACCTAATAGGCCTTGTCATACACCACACGCTCATCGGCACGTGTAGACGATTAATCCACGCTGTTGATGTGCGCTTGTTGCATCGAAAGGGGGTGCAGCAAGTTTTTCTGAATGCTCATTCAAACCTTCTTCTTCTGGACTTGTCATGGACTTCCTTAAAATATAATAGTTTTCATGATTTTTTTTTAAATTCAATGCAGCCCTTTTGATTTCAATAAGAAATATGATAAGTGTCCTTGTGACATTCCAAAATGTTTTTGCCACCCATATAAAACAATTTTGCTTAGTCTAACCTTGCTAGAAGATATAATTGAGCTGTTCATGAGCAGCTTGCGCACCAATCCGGTAATAGGCTTATTTGAGTTTATTCAATTAAGAAACAAGCCAAACCTTAACGTCTTTTCAAGCTTAACTTCTTCCCACTAGGGAACACTAGTTTGAAAAAATAAACAAAGACCAACTTGGCCAAAATAACAAAATAATTCATGCTTGATTCAAATCATAAGCGAGCCAAATCTGAACATATCTTACAAAGCCAGCAGTTAGGAGTGAGTTGTTCGCCTTCTTCCATTATTGCAGCAGTGTCAATTGGTCGAGTTAGAATAAGATTTTCTAGACAAAGGTTAAGATGTTTAGGTAGTGTTTGAAATAGGGGATAAGAGGGGATATCCTCTGGATATCCCCTCTTATTCCCAAAAGCCATAACTATAAGGGATAGCTGGGAATAAAGTTAACCAAAGGGATAATCCATGGTTAACCATAGGATATCCCCTCAATTTATTCCCTAGAGAATGCAGGAATAGCGGTTATCCCTCCAAATAAAGTAAAAAAAAGTTATCCTATGGATTTACCTTTTTGCATTTGATATGATCAATGGAATAGCCAAGGGATATCCCTAGGGATAGTCAGGGGAAAACTCTATCCCGTACACTTATTCATGGATAACATTTTTCTTATCAAACACTACCTTAAAGTTTCGGCTAAGGAAAGAGAAAAGCCTACAAGAGGGGAATGGGTGAGCTGTATTGTCTCCCAACGAACACTGGACCAACCAATGGTCCACCGGTTTGTAATCACCAAACAGCTAGTGGTTAGCATGTAGGAATTCAAAAAAAATATGTATCATCGTATATATGTATAACGAAAATATGCAGATTATTTAATATACATAAAATTAATATTATTATATCAAAAAAAATTATTATATAATTTTTTTAAACATAAAACATACCGATGTGTTAAGGTCTCGAAGGAGCAGACACATCCTACTACCGGAATCGAAGCTATAGATGAAGAACTCGCGGTAGAGTTTACGGGCCAAACTACGTCACAAAAGTACCTGCAGAATAAAAACCAAAAAATAAAAAATAAAACCAGATCCTTCCTCACCTTTCTCAAGATCGGTATCAAATTATGAAAGTGGGCTCACTCTTATTTTTCTCTATTTCTCACAACTCTAGCACATATAAAATAAGAAAGAAAAGGAGAAAAACTTTTCTTTCATTGTATTATGTTTTCTGAAAGTCCACCTTATGCAGGCTTGAGGTGAATCAGAAAAAAAAATATTTTTAATTAATTTAATTTAGATAACCTTTATCTGTTACAACCTATTTTAACCGTATGAGAATAATTCTCTACACATATACGTCAACTCCTTGATCATATCAAGAAAAAGTTTTTCTTATTTGCAACTAATTTACAAATAATATTAAATATAATAATGTCTAAATTATTAAATCTTATTTAATAATTTATATATTATTAATTTTAAATATCTAATAAATAAAACTTATTATTTTATTTTAATATTTTTAATAATTACATTATCAAAAATTAAAATTTTTCTCTCTCCATCAACTCATAATATGCACCACTTACAAGAGCAAAATTCTCTTGTGTGATGTTCCATAATAATATTTATGTGCAACCATTCATATCAATTATTATATGAACAATGTGCCTAAACACATTTTTATTTTATCTAATAACTAATTTATTGTACCAAAATAAATATGAAAAAAAAAATCAATCAAATTGATTATTTATCTTCATAATAAACTCTTTATTATAAAGTTTGAATAAATATTTTATTTAAGAAAAATAAATAATTAATCATATTAATTATTCAATTCAAGAGTATTCGATGCAATTAATCTAAGACGGTGTGGGGATCATGAATCCATAATTTTAAGCTCCAATTAACTTGAATAAACTCAATTAAAACTCTTTAATTATTTATTCAGTTTATTAATCTTGAATTTATTCCACTAAAAACTCAAAACTGCACTCTTGAAAATCACAGATTAATTTTACTCAAAAACTTGAGTATATAATCATTACATATAATTCAACTCTTCATAATTAGTTCATAATTAGAGCTAGGTTGAATAATCATTATACCCCTCTAATTATCTCTTGTTCCTTAAGTACCATTGATTTACTAGTTAAACAGTTAATTTATGATCGGATCATAAATTACGCGCATAACTATTTAGCTACATAATCAATACTCAAGGGAACTAATATTAAGCTTCTTTTCAAAAGCCATGGATTCCATATCTTTAAATCACATTCCCATCCCAATGTGTTATTGAACCTCCAAGATGTAAGTATTAGGCCCAATATCAAATGAGCTTTAACAAATAAATTAAAATATCCAATAGCACAATCAAGGAGTCTATGATTAAGTTAAGATTAAGGTTGATTTATATGATCATCTTGTGACATAAATTGAATTCTTTATAGCAGTTTTAAATAAATATTCAAATTATGCCGGTCCAAGTTCTATATAATCTATTATATATAATACCTCCACTAAGTGTCTCTACACAACAATCTGAATAAGATTATCACATTCATGATGTTCATGGACCGTATTAGTGATTAGCGATAGAAAATCCATACTTTTATCAATATATTAGCTGTAATTTTAATCCTCTTGTATAATTATACTAAAATTACAATCTCATAATATATTTTAGATTTTCATATAAACATTCATCTTTCATATAAACAAGGCAAGATTGGAGAAAAATGCTTCTTTTATTAATTCAAAAAATCAAAAGTATAAATCATCTGATTTTAAGGGCATTATTCCTAACAATCTTCCACTTGCCCTAAAGCAGATGTGACATATCTTTTAATCCCATTCCCACAAGATGTTTGTTGAATGTCTTCTCAAGCAGCGTCTTTGTGAACAGATCAGCTAGATTTTGTTCTGATGCTATCTTCATAACATTGACATCACCTTGATGCAAGATCTCTCTGATAAGATGGTATTTTATCTTATATGCTTACCTCTTTTATGGCTTCTGGGTTCTCTTGAATTAGCCACAGCATTACTATTATCACAAAATAAGGTCAATGACATATCCATTCCTGAAACAACTTCCAAGTCAGTATAGAACTTTTTAAGCCAAACTGATTCTTTAGCTGCTTCATAAGCCGCTATGTATTCAGATTTCATGGTAGAATCAGCAATGCTAGAGTACTTCTCCAGACAACTGCTGCACCACCAAGTATGAATACCGATCCAGATGTCGATCTTCGAGAATCTTTATCTGATTAAAAATTAGAATCAGTATATCCTAAGGGGTTCAGTCTTCACCTACAAGCATATAATTTCTTGTTCTCCGAAGATACTTGAGAATGTGCTTTACTACCACCCAGTGCTCTATCCTAGGGTTTGATTGGAACCGACTAACAACTCCCACTGCATAATAGATGTCTGGTCTAGTGCATATCATAGCATACATTAGACTTTCAACTGCCAATGCATATGAAATCCGTTTTGTTGGTCCAGATAGCAATCCAAGAGGGGGGGTGAATTGGGTTTTTCAAAAATTAAACTCCTTTGAAAGATAACCCCCAGCGGAAATAAAAACTTAGATTCACAAATTTAAAACTAAGCAACTATAAATAGAGAGTTGAAGATCTCACGGCAAACACAATAGATTTTATAGTGGTTCGGTGTACCTACACCTACGTCCACTCCCAAGTACCTCTTGGGTCCACACTATAATCAAACTGATTACAGCAGAGTTGTTTTGCAAGCTCACAACTCGAACTTGTTGTTTTCCCGGGTGCACAACGAACCCAGCTGGTTTTCAAGGCTCACTAGCACAAAACCTTCAAGCTAATGCTTGCACAAGGCTAACAGCCTCAACTGAATCAATCACCAGATTGACCCAACAAACAGTATTTGATTTTACAAAAGCAAACTGCTCCTTCAATGAGAAAATATACAATAATGAAACAATAAATGGATATTAGGAACCAAATCCTGATTCAAAGATCTTGGTGGCTTCTTCCTTCTCTTCCTTGAATGGATCTTCCTTTGAATATGCTCTTGAGGCTCAGAAGATTGGAAAAACTAGGGCTTCTTCCTTCTCTTGAGATTTCTTCTAAATAGAACAGCAAAGGTTTGGCTTTTGGGAATGAGTATGATCTTTCCTTACATGTTTCTCTCTTTTCTTTTCTGATAGATCTCATTTTCTCTAATGCAATCAACCCTCTTCTTATAGATTCGATTAATCCACGTGTGAAACTATCTGTTAGAAGCAAGTGAAAAAGGATTAGATCCATAAATAACAATAGCCGTTGAGATTAAAATAGATAAAGAAAAGTTAGAGTCGTTCTGACAGTTCTGGAGCCGTGTCTGACATTCTGGAGTCGGCTCTGGCTTTTCTGGAGTCGGCTCTAACTCGAATAATTTAATCCGCTCGATCTGGAGTCGTCTCTAACTTTCTGGGGTTGACACAAAATTCTTCTGGAGTCGACTCTAGAAGTCTGGGAGTCGACTCTAAGTCGTGGCCTGAAAATCCAATGTTCTGTTGTTTCTGATAGAGTCGGCTCTCACAGTCCCGGAGTCGTCTAAGTCCATGCCATTTTCTGGAGTCGGCTCTGTGATTCCATGTGTCGACTCTAATGTCTGCAGTCTTACCATGACATTAGATTCGAACCAGAACTTGATTTTTCTTCTTGATTTTGATCATCAATTAGACTTATAATCTAAAAAACTTAATCAAAATCATTAGTAACATTAAATGTTATACTCAATAGTTTTGTTAATCATCAAAATCCTCAATTGGGTCAACACGTTTCATGTTCTCTTCTTCTTGTGTGTCTTAGGACACTGTTATTTAGAGAGAAGAATTTCATGTCAGGTCAGAAGAAGACCCTTCTTCAAATTTTGCATCAAAAAATGAACCAGCACCTTATCGATATAAGATGCCTAAGACAGTGCTAGGAGTTTGTTCTTCCTATCCCTAATGATTTGGATACCAAGAACATTACTCGCCTCTCCCAAATCTTTCATTTGAAATTGTTCGGCCAACCATGTCTTTACGTTAGATAATATTTTCACATCATTTTCAATGAGTAAGATATCATCTACATAAAGTACTAAGAAAATCATATTTTTTTTATTAATGAGCTTATATACATAAGGTTCATCAACATTTTGCTCGAAGCCATAGGTTTTGATAGTTTCATCAAACCTAATGTTCCAAGACGTGAAGGCTTGTTTGAGTCCATAGATGAACCTGTTAAGCTTACAGACTTTCTGCTCCTGATCCTTAACAATGAACCCCTCTGGTTGTTCCATATATATGGACTCCTCTAGATAGCCATTCAGACAGGCTATCTTGACATTCATCTACCATATTTGTAATCAAAATAGAAGCTATGGATAAAAGAATGCGGATGAATTTTAACATGGCAACTAGGGAGAAAGTCTCTTCATAATCAACTCCCTTCTTTTGGGTATAACCCTTTGCCACAAGTCTAACTTTGAAGGTCTCTACCTTTCCATCTGCTTCTTTTTCTTCTTGAAGATCCATTTACATCCAATGGTCCTGACATCTTCAGGTGGATCTACAAGTTTTCAGACAGCATTGGAGTACATAGACTCCATTTCTTGGTTCATGGCTTCTAGCCATTTATCCTTATCAGGATCATCCATCGCATGCTGGTATGATGATGGATCATCATCATTGGTATCAACTACACAACATTTGCTTTGCTATCCTATTTATAGCGGGCTGGGGTTCTGATAACACTTCCACTACGTCTAGGCACCATAATATCCTGACTCGGAGCTGTGGTTTCTTCTTCCCTAATTTCAACAACTTGTTGATTGAGTGGTGATCTGATCTTTGAGGAACTCTTCGAGTACAATTTTACTCTAAGGTTTGAATTTATGTATATAATCATTTTTAAGAAAAGTGGCATTTATCGACACAAACATCTTTTTTTCTTGTGGACTATAAAAAAATTTTTGAGTGTCCTTTGGGTAGCCAACGAATAGACACACTTCTGTTCGTGGTTCTAGCTTCCCAAATTTATCCTTAAGAACATTAACTAGACACCCCATATGCAAAAATGATGTAAACTCGGTTTATGCCCGTTCCACATCTCTAAGGGTGTCTTGGATATAGATTTAGATGGTACAACATTCAAAATGTGCATTGTCGTCTGTAAGGCGTATCCCCAAAATGATATCAGTAGTGAGGAATAACTAATCATTGATCTGATCATATCTAACAATGTTTGGTTCCTCCTTTATGCAACACCATTTTGCTGTAGAGTTCTCAGAGCTATAAGCTGTGATACAATTCCATGCTCAATAAGGTAATCCTTGAATTCTATATTAAGGTATTCTCCACCTCGATCTGATCGTAGTATTTTCAGTGATTTACCTAATTATTTTTTAACTTATGCTCGAAATTTTTTGAAACTTTCCAAAAGTCTTAGACTTTCTTTGCATTAGGTAAATGAAACCATATCTTGAGTAATCATCAACGAAAGTGATAAAGTACTCATAACCACCTCTAGCTTGTATATTGAATGATCCACACACATCCAAATGTACTAACTCTAGTGGTTCATTAGCCATTTCGACCTTTGCATAGAAAGGTCTTTGGTCATTTTACCTTTTAAACATGACTCAGATAGGAAGAGTGCCAACACTTAGCTCTCTCAGAGGACCATCCTTCATAAGTCTATTTATCCTATCAAGGTTAATGTGACCAAGCCTAAGGTGCCAGAGATATGTTTCATTATCACTGTTTATTACCTTTTGTCCTTTGTTAGACCTAATATTAGCTACTTTAAATAGTTTGGTATTATAAGAAACATTTTCATATGGCAATAAAATATATAACCCATCGACTAAACATCTATGATAAATTTCAAGACCATTTCTTGAAACTGAAATAACATTTTCATTAAATAAAATTCCATAACATTGTTCATGAAGTTTAGAAACTGAAATCAAATTTCTAGAAAAGTTTGGAATGAAATAAATATTATTCAAAATAAGAAATTTCTCTCCAAACGAAAGATGGGATGTTCCAACTGCCTTGGCCAATACCGTAGCCCCATTGCTAACCCTTATTATCAACTCATCATCAGAAAGCTCTCTCGAAGAACTAAGGAATTGCATAGAAGAACAAACATGATTTGTCACCCCTGAATCAATTATCAGGAGGAGGTATCAACCTCTACTAGATAAGCTTCGAGTACAAGTAAATCATATTTACTATTTTTCTTCTTTTCTTTCAATTGGTTGGTGGCAACTTGCTACTTGTCATGATGTTCTCTAACATTACGACCAGCATCAAGGGTTGGCTCAGTAATACCAAATTTGATGTTCTCAATACTCAAAATAATGTCAAGTTTAGATTTTCATTTGGGATAGTTTGTCTTAGTTAGGGTGTTGCTAGAAAGCAGAGAAGTAATGGGATTATTCAATGCCATTTTCTGAAAAATTAGTCAAGATGAATGTTTATAAGTTTTTAGAATATATATTTTAAAAAATAATTGAACAATTTAGAAAAAATATAAGAAAATTCCATATTCTATTCCCTCGATAATTTAACTAGCTATGTACAAGTTTGCCGCCATAGGGTAGGTCAGCTTGCATACTTAGTTAAACCACTACAAGAAAAAAAAAATATTGCGACGCCCAAATGCGTCGCTAATGCGTCGCTAAACATGCTATTGCGACGCAATAGCGACGCAATGACTGCATCGCTGAGAATATCATCGCAACCATAATTGTCGCAATTGCGTCGCAAAACAGCGACTCTCTGCGACGCAAAGATGTGTCGCAATATTGCGACGCACCAAAATGCGTCGCTAAATTTAAAACTAAATTTTAATATTTTAAATATTAATATTAAATATTGCGACGCATTCAATTGCGTCACAATATTGCGATGCATTTAGCTGCATTGCAATATTTAATAATAATATTTTAAATATAATAGCGACGCAATATTAGTCGCTAATGCGTCGCTAATAAAATTAAAATATAGCGACGCCAGATCACTGCATCGCAATATTTATTAATAATATTTTAGATATATTAGCAACACAATTTTAGTCGCTAATGCATCGCTAATTAAATTTTTAAAAAAAATATTGCGACGCCAGATCGTTGCGTCGCAATATTTTAGTAATATTATGAAATATTAGCGATGCAATTTGAGTCGCTAATGCGTCGCTAATTAATTTTTTTAAAAATTTTACGATGCTAGCTCATTGCGTCGTAATATTTAATAATAATATTTTGAAAATATTAGCGATGCAAATGCAGTCGCTAATGCGTCGCTAAATAAATATTTTTAAAAAAAATAAAAATTTAAAAATTAAAACGGTTAATACAATTTCGTTACATTTAAATATTGATCAAAACATTCTTCACTCATATTGATCCAAACAATAATCATTCAATTTACAAAAATAATAATATATTAAAATTTTGAAGTTTTCAGTACAACATATAAAAAGAAAAAAAATACATCAAGAATCTGAGCGATCATGTGGAGGCTGTGGAGGCTGGAGACTCTGCGACAAGCGGCTAACCAAATCCCGCAAATGATGATCTCATCTCGCATGTCTGCAATCTCCTGATCCCGACCTCGCATACGATCCTCGAAATCCTGCTCGACCTCCTGCCGAACCTCCTCTGCAATAGATCTCCGAAGGTCGTCTAAACGCTCGGGAGGAATATCACCAGAAACTCGCGAGCTGGAGGCCTGATGGAGAAAATATGTAGAAGCTCTAGTGCCCAGACCATAGACCCTGCGGTCTCGCGGTTGGGCACCAACAGCCTCCAAAAACACACGCCGACTCTCCTCTGCTGAGAGTTCGACGGGCGTCTCCCCATCAGTAGAGTCGAACTGCGATGCCTGGGAGCGAAGCTCCTCGACTCGTGTCTTTAAATTATGAAATCAACAATAAATGAGTTAATAAATTTCTCGAAATAAAATTTTAGAAATTAAACAGATACTACATAAATCTAATTTCTTACCGCAACCTTCCGTGATCGTGTGTCGATCCAGGACCCGTCCCTCCTGGTGTGTGTCGCCCTGAATAGACGAAACTCACCAGGATCTCTGCCCTCCTGCTCAGACTATAATAATAAAAAATTGATATTAATACAAATATTTTAAATAACTAAAATAGTAATTAAAATATTTATGTTTTCTTACCATACCCCGTCTGTGCTCCTGAATCGAAATGGAGCCCGAAGTATGGCGGAAGAGACCCATGCCAGGACCGCCCTACTTAGATCGGCGGTCATGCTGGCTGATGCGGACCTCCTGTGCCAGCCATCGAACTGCCAGGCCTGCTGCCACTCGTGCCAAATACCCTCTGGCACATGCGCAGGATGCTGACCCGATGACCTCCAACGATGAAGCATGTCGGAGTATCGGCGTCCCGTCAGAGCCTCCCATGCTGCCCTAATGGCATCATGGCTGGCAGATCCCACGTAAACTTTTTCTGCATTACAATAAACAGTTAGTTTCTGAATTTATTAAGATTAAGAAATTTTATATCAGTGATAAATTGTATTTAATAAGTTTACCTGAAACTCAGAAAAATAAAACTCCCTCGTGGCTGGAGATACGTGGCGCCAATCGTAGCCACTGGGATCTGCACGCCTCTGAAATACGGTGCTGATGTGGCTGGATACATGATGCTGCTCAATAAATCTGTTAAAAAAATGCATGTTTATAAGTAATTGACTTAAAACATAAACATATATTTTTAATTAGTATATACTTACAGCCCCTGAGCATCAAGTCGAAGTACGGTGCGGCCGATGGTGAAAGAACTCTCGGAGGTATGTGCCGATCGGTTGGATGGTAATACTGCTGGAGAGATCAAAGGCTGTGCGACTGCTGGAGATCCGAACTCTCCATCTCCGACGCTCATGTGATCTGATGCAGCAGGGCTACGTCCCTGCTCACTCCGTCTGTCGTCGGTAGATCTACCTCTGCCCGTCATACTGAAAATACTAAAGATTCATACAATTAAATTACGATTAATGATTGACTATGTAAAAATTTAACACTTATAAAAAGTTAAATTTTAAAAAACCTCTATGTTTAATCGGTGTCATTTGTTTCATGAAATGTTGGTTCAACATCCGATGCCATATCGGACTGTGATTCAGTTTCATTATCATCGGAAGGAAACCGAATATTTGCATCCGCAATTTCTTGGATATCACCATTTGGATCTCTAAGTGATGTTTCAGGAGCCCTTGTGTCGTCCTCAATTGCATGCATTTCCATCTCATCCTCTTGAAATGCAGGGCACTCGGCTGATTGACTTGATGAACTCTCCTCTAATACGATTGTTGAACGTGGGACGATTTTAAAAATGGCCCACCAATCTTGCTTGTCGTTGCGCAAACTTGGATATCCGCAGTAAAAGACTTGCTGAGCTTGAGATGCAAGGATGAATGGGTCATATTTCTGCAATCTTCGTCGATGGTTCACTTCAACCAAATTGTAGTCGTTATGAACCCTTTTGCCCATAGGAACTATCGGATCGAACCAATCACAACAAAAAATACTGTTCATTTCATAGGCCAGCCGGGATATTCAACTTCAACCACCTCTACTAACTTTCCATAATAATCCTGCATATTTGCTCCAACACTTTCTCCTTTAACACACACGCCCA
>UESW01004884.1:915300-928119 GCA_900491605.1 Calamus simplicifolius | reverse complement strand
CGTGCCCTGTCTTTTCCAAGATGAGTCGGTATTCATTTTGCCGAAGTAGACGATACGACTCTATGGCCAGCAAAAAGCTGTCTCGGCACTTTCCATGGGGGCTTTTATTGCGTTGATCTTTTCCAACGCGGGTTATTTTGGCATGTAATGCAAGCGTTTATTCGCCATTGAAAGATGTCGCTTTCCCTGGACGATTTCCCAGGTCTGCCCGTATCGTAAGATTGGCGGGTGATTTTCTGCATTAAAATTCATGATTCGTGATCAGAGGAGATCTTTTGGCATGCGTCATGGTTCAGGCGATGCACTTGGCGCGCAACGAGGGACGCTGCTTTCATCCCGGGAGGCCACGCGGTGGCGTAGAATGGGCGTTTCGGATCTCGGGGTTTCTGCTTTGGATAACTGCTCCTGATCCATCTCGCCTATAAAAAGGGAAAGAGGGCTGTATTGGGCCATCCCAGAGTTTTCTCTCCTTTTGTGAATTGCAAAGGTTTTCATGATGTCTATTTCTTTGGGGCTTAGAGTGGGAGGACTGAGCTCACTCTTTGTAAGTCATCGTCCTCCGGACAGCTGAGGCGATGAAAGAGCCATCGAAGAGTGGCTCATCTTTGAGAGAGGAGTCCTGGAGATCATATGGAGAGCGCACAGGGGCTCACAGAGATCACATGGAAAGCGCACATATGTGCTTCCTATGTGTCCTTTGCGGTTCGTCATGGGGGATGCTGGGAAGGGAGTGCACGCGTGCTCCCCATGGCTTACATGAACTTCGCCTCCTCCCCTGGTTCGAACTCCTGGGCTCATCCACCCAAGGAGTCTTTTGCTCCGCGAGGCGGGAGGTGGAGGCGTGTTGTTAGCTAGTACATTGCCTTTTGACTCGGGAAATGGCTAGCTGTACACACTCGATTTGGGGGAGTGGCCTAGCATCGGCGTCCACGGGTTTTCTTCCCACCGGTCGTGGGCTCCGTGGATGGACGAACTACGAGAAGGCTCGTCCACCCTTTCTAATTTCTCTGATATCTCGGGCTAGATGTCGAGATATCATTATTGACGGAAGCCCGCCGCAATAGTCAGACCGAGCCATTCGCTCGTTATCGGCACGAGCTGGCTGGCTTCGTGGTTTGTCCGATTTGCTGGATCAGACATTGAAACATCGTTATTAACCGAAGCTAGCTTGGGGCAGTTCGGCCGAGCTATTTACTCATTTTTATTTCCTGTGCTTTGGTGCATTTGTAATTCCTCTCAGGAGGTTTAATTTTTATTGACAAGGAAATAAAGAAATTTTTCATTCCTTCTTCCTTTTGCATTCGCTTCTTTCGCATCGTTAATCCCATATCATGTCTTGTCATAGCGTGTTTTGGCAGCGCTCTTCCATTTTGCTTTTGCTGAGGCTAATATTTAGTTCTCAGCGGAGGAAGAATATGTCCATGATTGAGTTGGAGAGTGGACCTAGGCGGTCTAGCAGGTTCACGATGTGATCATGAACTTGTCCGTAGAACGAGGGAGGTATGCAGACATCGTTCGATCCGGCCGAGGCTTGTAAGCTGCCCAAATCTGGAGAAGTGTCTCGAAGGCCACTTGATTCGGCTGGGGCTTGTGAGCTGCCTAAATCCAAACTATGTTTTGGAGGCTGTTTGGGTCGGCTGCATTGCATTATTTCGGCTCATAATTTGGCCCAACCGAGGCATGGAGATTCGGTGTAGATAGCTCGGTTGTTGCCAAGAACAACGACATCATCTTTGGTTCTCGCAGTGAATATAGTTTTTGATGTATACAGGCGACGCATGGGGGCATTTGGAGTTATGACTCGGTCCCCCTCGGGTAGGGTGAGTCAACGTTGACTGCCGGTGCGCTTTATTTCTCTGCGCCTTTTCAAGGACACCTAATTCAAGGGAGTCCGATGGATTTTCAAGGACATTCATTTCACATAGGTCGGCAAACTGGGGGGAGCTTGGTCCCTAGAGAAGGAGGGGAGTTCTCGAGCACCTCGTAGGTGCCGAATATTCCTCCTTGAGAGGGGGCGCGACTCCTCGCGTCTCGTGAATTCTGGCTAAGCGGTGATGCGTGGCGAGTCTCCATGGGTCGAAGTTTAAAGATTTGACCAACCGAAATACTCGCGGGGTGGTATAAATATGGACCAGAGGGGTGCTAGCGTTCATCATCCTCTCGGTTAGTTTTTTGATAGCTTCTGAGGGCAAGTATGGCCTCCCATGGTGAAGGACGATCGACTGAAGGGTCGAGTGGCAGCAGCGACGACTGTAGGGACTCCCGGGGGGGTCGTATTCCTGTGACCATTGATGGGATGGCCCTAGCATCAGCTTTGGTGGGCCATGAGCAGTTTGAAAGGATGGTCAAGGAATTTCTTGCTGTTTCGACAAGGGAGGCTGAGGTCCTTCGCCGGGTTATTGACCGGTAGGAGGGAGTGATAGCGTCCCTTCGCCACGAAGTCGCCAAGCTGACTCCACGTAGGGAGGGCCCAACAGCTCCCGGGGAAGACAGTAAGCCCTTGTGAGGGCTCCTTTTGCTTTTTTCTTTTCTTTGTTGTTGTTTTTCTTTCCCTTTTTCGATCAATGAAGATGAAAATTTTGCACCTGGCGCTTTTGTTGTTGTCTCCAAAACATTCGCCGATGTCGATCGGGGCTTATTAGCCAACCGAGTTTGAGCTAAGTTTAGGAGGTCGTAATTATGTTGGCCGGGGCTCATAAGCTGCCCAAATATGAACGTAGCTTAGGAGGGCGTTTAGGTCGGTCGGGGCTTGTAAGCTGCCCGATCCCGAGCCATGTTTTGGGGATCATTTATCCCTGTTTGGGCCAGTGGCAGACCCGGGCGGTCTTTTGATTAGAAGGAGATCTTTTACTTCTGCTAAAGTACCAGGAGATGTTTTCGTCATCTTGGAGTATCCAAGAAGTTGCTCGGTTCAACCGAGGCCTTAGGTCATGGCTATGGCGTGGATATTTGCTCGTTCGGCCGAGGATTCGAGTATCGAGCGCGCCGGGGCGCGCAAGTATCACTCGGTTAGCCCGAGGATTCTAGCCGTCGAAGACGCTCGTCGGCTTTGGCCAAAATTCTTCATAGTAGAAGATGTTCCCTGATTCTAGCTAAGGTTTATGCACTCCGATCTTGGCCGGGGCTTCAGAGATCATCGCTCGATCTAGCTGGAATTTGGAGATTGGTTGCTTGGCCCAGCCGAGGTTCGGAGATTAGTTGCTCGGCCCAACCGAGGTTTGGAGATAAGTTGCTTGGCCTAGCCGAGGTTCGAAGATAAGTTGCTCGGCCCAGCCAAGGTTTGGAGATAAGTTGCTCGGCCCAGCCGAGGTTCGGAGATAAGTTGCTCAGCCTAGCTGAGGTTCAGAGATAAGTTGCTCGGCCCAGCCGAGGTTTGGAGATTTCCTGCTCAAATTGATAACTCAGTCGTGCCGAGGGTCGGTGAGCAGCATCTGTTCTTTTTATAATTTTTGGTGGTATAATCATGGTAATCGCACCATAAATCATGAAAAAGGTATGTCGATAGAAATTAAGAAGGCGGGCCTGTAGAAGGCGTACCCTACTGGTGATACTTGCGGAGGTTGTCCGAATTCCATGTCCGAGGAATGGATTTTTGCTCAAATCTTTTAGCTTGTAGGTGCCGGGTCCGACGACTTCCATCACTTGGTAGGGGCCTTCCCAGTTCAGAGCTAGCTTTCCTTGCTCTAGCGGTTTGGAGACAGACGCTTTCCGAAGGACGAGGTCGCCGAGCAAGAAAGCTTTCCCTTTGATCCTGGAGGCGTGGTAACGGGCTACTCTTTGTTGGTAGGCAGCTATTCTGATTCGGGCCTTTTCTCTGACCTCCTCTACCAGGTCGAGGTTGGCACGGAGCTGCTCGTCACTGGCTTCCTCCGAATAACTTTCTACCCGTAGGGAAGGGAGTCCTACCTCTACGGGGATAACGGCCTCTGTGCCGAAGGCCACTCGAAATGGGGTTTCGCCGTGGGCACTCTTGGGGTGGTGTGGTAGGCCCATAGGACATGATGCAACTCATCCGCCCATCTTTCTTGGGCTCTGGAGAGCCAGCTTTGATCACTTGGAGCAAAGTTTGGTTAGTTACCTCGGCTGCCCCGTTAGCCTGCGGATGCCCGACTGAGGTAAGGTGGTGATGGATCTCACACTCCTCGCAAAACTGATGAAACTTTGGATTGTCAAACTGCTTGACGTTGTCAGTAATGATGGTGTGTGGGAGGCCGAAGCGGCAGATTATGGATCTCCATACGAAATCCTTGGCTCGAGCCTTAGTTATCTGAGCAACTGCCTCTTCTTCAACCCATTTAGTGAAGTAGTCGATGGCGACGAATAAAAACTTCCGCTGTCCCGTGGCAAGCGGGAACGAGCCGAGAATGTCCATCCCTCACTTGGCAAAGGGCCAGGCGGAGGAAATGGGGACTAGGCTGGTGGAGGGGAGCCTCTGATATTAGAGTGTCTTTGGCATGGGTCACAGGCTCGAACAAGGTCATCAGCATCTTTCTACATGGTAGGCCAGTAGTAACCTTGACGCAGCACCTTGAGGCATAAAGATCGGCTCCCTAAATGGTTTCCGCAAATTCCTTTGTGTACCTCCCGAAGGGCATAGTCAGTTTCAGATGGACAAAGGCATCTGAGCAGCGGCATAGAGAAGGACTGCTTGTAAAGCTGGTCATCAATCAGCACATAGTTGGCGGCTTGCAACTTTAGCTTTCTGGCTTCCCTTCGATCGGCTGGGAGTGACCCTTCTTTGAGGTACTTCAGATGGGGTCGAACCATGATGGTTCGGCCTCAACTTGCATTACTCGGTCGCATCGGCAATACTGGGCCTCTCCAAGATCTTTAGATGAAATTTTTGTTTGGCATCCATTGATTCTGCAGTTGCCAACCGAGACAATAGGTCGGCACGGGCATTCTCGAATCTTGGAATCTGAATAATTTCAAATTCAGGAAAATGAGAGTAGGCCTCGAACCTCCTGGAGATACTAAACCATGTTCGGCTCTCGGGCCTCGAACTCGCCCCACACGTGACCAGCAAGGCACTCAGCTTCTTCGCTTTCAGGTCGCAGTTGATTTGGAGACCGGCGAGCAAAGCTTCATACTCGGCCTTGTTATTGGAGGCTGGGAAGGAGAAGCGGATGCCATATTCGAAGGTCGCCCCTTCCAGGCTGGTGAGGACTAAACCTGCACCAGAGCAATGGGCGTTGGACGACCCGTCGACATGGAGGAGCCACCGGGCATCAGATTTGGGTGTTCGGGGGAGCTGGAAGTGGAGCCGTCCTCCGAGATGGTGCATTCAAGGAGGAAATCAGCCAGCACCTGAGCTTTGATGATACGAGGCTGAAATCGAATGTCGTGCTCGCTCAGCTCGACAGCCCATTTAGTCATCCTTCCTGATATCTCTGGGCGATGGACCACCGCCTTGATGGGTTGGTTGGCCAGGACTGCTACTGAGTGTGCTTGGAAGTATGGCCGCAATTTTGGACCGAGGTTATCAGGGCCAACACCATCTTCTCAATCCTGGTGTATCTCGTTTTGGCGTCTCGGAGTAGTTTGCTGACATAATAAATTGGCTTCTGGGTCTTATTTTCTTCTCTGACTAACACCGAGCCAACAGCACCTTCCAAGACGGCTAGATATAGGAACAATGTTTCCCCAGATTTGGGCTGCTGAGGAGAGGGGGAGAGCCAGGTACTTTTTGAGGTCTTCAAATGATTTTTGACACTTGGAGGACCATTGGAAATTCTTGGCGATGGAAGAGTTTTGAAGAAGGGGAGGCATCTCTCGGCGTACCAAGCCCGAAGCGATTAAGGGCCGCTATTCTCCCGGTCAGGCGCTGGACGTCTTTGATAGATGCCGGGGATGCCATTTGTTGGAGAGCCTGGATCTTCTAAGGGTTGGCTTCGATACCCCGTTGGGAAACCATGAAGCCGAGGAATTTCCCAGAGTTAACGCCGAAGGCGCAGTTGGTTGGGTTGAGCTTCATCTGATATTTGCGGAGTGTTGCGAAGCTTTTCGAGAGATCCTCGACGTGCTGTGATGCTTCTTTGCTCTTGACCAACATGTGTCGACATATACCTCCATGTTTCAATCGATTTGCTTTTGAAAACTTTGTTGACTAGCCTTTGATAGGTGGCACCTGCATTCTTAAGACCGAAGGGCATAACTTGGTAACAGTAAGTACCTCGGTCGGTTATGAAGGCGGTCTTCTCTTCGTCTTCGGGGCCATCCGGATCTAGTTGTAGCCCGAATAGGCATCCATGAATGTCAGCATCTGGTGACCCGAGGTAGCGTCCACAAGTTGATCAATCCGGGGAGAGGAAGCTGTCCTTCGGGCATGCCTTGTTGAGGTCGGTGAAGTCAATGCAGATCCGCCACTTGTCGTTCGACTTTTTCACATGACAACATTTGATAGCCAATTTGGGTAATTCACCTTCCTAATGAAGTTCGCCTTAATAAGCTTATCGACCTCTTCTTCGATAGCTTTCTGTCGTTCTGGGGCGAAGCTTCTTTTCTTCTATTTGATGGGCTGGTACATCTCGTCCACATTGAGGCGATGAACGAGGACGTTAGGGTTTATTCCTGGCATGTCAGAGGTGGACCAGGCGAAGACATCGGCATTTCTTTGAAGAAAGTCAATTAGTTTTTTTCCGGGACTCACCTTTCAGTAGCGATCCAATCTTTATGGTTCGGTCGGATCGAGCTTCGTCCAGCGCACTTCTTCCAGTTCCTCGGCTGGTTCTCCTCGTTGCTCGGCGAAGTCTTCCCGAGCGTCCAGCCCATCGACCTCGGGCATCCGGGACTGAAGGCTGATGACAAAACACTGCCTGCCATGGTTTGGCTTCCTTGGACAACACCAACTTCTCGCCCAGTGGGAATTTCATAGATAGGTGCGGGATGGAGACAACGGTTTTGAGGGACATCAGTCCGGGTCTCCCAAATATTGCATTGTAGGGCGACGAAGCTTGGTCACCACAAAGTCTGTATGAACGGTGGCCACAAGGGGCCAGGTTCTGCTCGAACTGTTAAGGCTACGACCCCTTCCAGGATGATAATATCCAGTGAACCCCATTAGGGTGGAGTCCACGGCTCGAAGATTTTTGTGAACAATTTCATCTTGGAGAACACATCAAGGTACAGAACGTTCACAGAGCTTCCACTATCAACAAGAATCCGACTTACATCGTAGTTATTCAAATTGAGGGATACAACCAATGCGTCATCATGTGGGAACTGTATCCCTTGGAGATCATCGTCGAGAAGGAAAGCTCGCCCGTTCGTGCTTTCTTTGGCGCCGAGCCTTCTTCATCATTCTTGAGGCTCGATAGACCATCGGCCTCTTCAATCACGTTGATATGGCCAATCACAGGGGGTTTGGAGGAGGAGGAGGCTGCTGAAGCTCGGGCTGGCGATCACCCCTTGTCCTGGCTCGGGCACCCTCCTGAACTGGTTCAGCCGGCCCCGCTGGATCAGCCTCTCAATTTCGTTCTTCAACTGCTAGCATTCCTCGGTATCGTGGCCATACCCGTGATAGAGGCAGTACTTGGTGGGGTCTCTTCGGGTTGGGTTCCCTCAGAGAGGAGCTGGTCGGGGGAGTTGGCGCTCTATTCATAAGGATTTGCGCTCTAGGGACAATGAGCGGGGTGTACTAGTCGAACTGTCTAGCGGACTCCGGGAGCGATTTCTTGGCGGCGGTGGAGGAGCTCTTTAGCGGCGAGTGGGCTTGGCTGACGGGTAGGTCGATGCCTGTCCGGCCCTTGGTTTCTTTCTTCTTCGCCGACTCGGCCCGGGCAGCCCTCCGTTATTCTTCGACCCTGGCGTATTGTCTGCCAGGGCCATCATATCGGAGAGGTTCGGGGGTAGCTGACCTCCATTGCTAAGTAGAAGTCACTCTCCTTCAAAACTCCTCCCGCTAAGGTGGACATAGCCACCTCATGATTAAGGTAGTCCACCTCCAGCATGGCCTTATTGAAACGGCCAAGATAATTTCTCAAGGACTCCCCCTCTCTCTGCTTAACTTCAGAGAGGGAGTCGGATCTCCACCGAAGACGACGGCTGCTGACGAACTGGCCAATAAAAAGATGGCTCAGCTCGTCAAAAGAATCGATGGAACCTGGTTTCAAAGTGTTGAACCAGGTCCGGGTAGATCCTCTGAGGGTGAAGGGGAAAGCGTGGGAGAGGACCGCGTCTGATGCTCTATGGAACATCATTATTGATCGGAAGCTACTGAGATGGTCATCCGGATCAGAGGATCCGTGGTAGGGCTCGATGGAGGGTAGCTTAACATGGGAGGGAATTACTTCCTCAATGATCCCCTTGGAGAAGGGGACACCTGCTCTGCCTTAGGCTGAGGCGGGTGAGCTTGTTTGGTGGCGTCCAGCTCTTGCCGCATCTCCCAGAGCTGTCGCGGATCTCCTCTTCCAGCATCGAAGGAGGGGCCGGTCGTGAAGATGGTGTCGAATCATGGCGAAAAAGCTCCAGAGAAAGGGACTGGAATCGCCGAGGTTTGGGAGATCCTTGTCACAGTTCCCTCACGGGACTGGTCTGGCCTCCTTGGGTCGGTGCGGGGGTCTGCGGCCCCATGTGGGCTGAAAGAAGAGGCGGCCGGAGAAAGAGGAGCCGCGGCCTTCTCAGGGGGGCGCAGAGCAGGGTCAGCTGCAACTGTATGGGGGGTTGTGAGGCGCTCCTAAATCAGATGGGTCAGGGCTTGGACCTGTTGGACCAGTGTGGCGAACTGGTCTTGGGTCACTGGGACAGCTGGTGGCGATGGAGTTTCAGTTGGTGGCGGCGGTGGCACCACGCTATTCATCGGATCGGGTCTTTGAGTAGCGACCTGATCTTAGGCTTCAGAAGATGCTCTTCTTCGATTGGCCATTGGAGAGGTTCTCTTCCAGATCGAGATCCTTGTCTCCTTTCTTCAAGTTTTTATGGGACTTAGGTGCTTCCTCTAGCACCAATTTGTTGTCGCCGGAATCTAATCTCTGACTCGGGCATGACCGTCTCTCGATCGGGCTTCCTCCTGGGCGGACCTGCAAGGAAGCCTTCATGCGGGAGGCATTGGGGGTGGCCCTCCGCGAAGACCCTCCGATGTTCAAGTTAGCGAGGTTCAGTGAGCAACAAATATGAAGAGAAGGACCCCTCTGGGGAGTCTCTCCAAGAACGGCCTATTGGGAGCTCGAGCAGAGCGCCAATGGCGGAGAGAGGGGGAGCAGTGAAAGAGAGAGAGAGAGTGATGCTGAGACCCAGCCAAGAGTAGAGTACCGAAACTTGCATGTACCTGAGAGAATCTAGGAGTGCCCTATTTATAGGTAATCTCTTGAATCTTGAGCGCCTTCTGGAAGGTTCGAAAGTCGTTGGGATACAGAGACGATCAGAATTTGGCCGTTGTGAGGCCGGTAAGATCCGTATCTTGTCTGTTAGAGGATCGACGATTGGAGAGTTTTCTGATGGCTTGAGATTTGACAATGGTGTAGGTCCTAGGCCGTTATCGCAGGTCCTAGGCTACGTCCCGACATGATTCATCGTTTGGCATTCTGTTACGCCGAACTTGGGCTCTCCCATGTTAGATTTTGTAGAGGTGCAGGGGGGGTCGAACGGCCGAAGCTCTAGGGTGGCTGAGAATGAATAAGCCGGATGTGAAGACAGTCTCGTTCCGAGGGTGTACATCGAGCTACGGATCGCTCGAAGAAATTGAGCCATGGGTTGTTCGGAGAAGCCGAACTGTAGGCTGTTCGGGGGAGCCGAACTGTAGGCTGTTCGGTGAAGCCGAACTATGGGTTGCTCGGGGAGCCGAACTATGGGTTGTCGGGGAAGCCGAACTATAGGTTGTTCGGGGGGAGCCGAACTATGGGTTGCTCGGGGAAGCCGAGCTATAGGTTGGCTCGCCCTTTACGGGCGCAGCTTAGTAAGTGGGGGTCAGGGCTAACCATAACCCCTTCGCATGGTTATCAATGCAATGGCAATTTTACCCCTCAATAGTACTAACTCCTATGTTCACATCGCCGAAACTACCGATGCAACCGTCGGGCAATCGAGCCAGAGTCGGCCAATAGGCAAGGTTGTTAGCACCGAACCGTTGAGGTGTCCTTTCCCTTGACTTTACATTCTATTCTTGCATTTTCCGTCACCCTTGTTCCGTAGTTAAAACATGGTTTCAAAACGATTTGAGAACTCGTTTGTGATGTTATGATCTTCACCCCATTAGCTCTATGTTGGATCTGTCTGCACTGATATCGGGTCATCTACTCGCTAGTAGACCTCTCTCTCTTTCTTCTATGACGTTCTTTTCTTCTCATTCATCTCCGAAGCCACCTTTTTGATCATGAGCCATAAATCCTCTCTGTTTCTGTTTACCTTGTGAACAGTGAGTCGTAGCGACTTTTCCCATCTCTTCCTAGTCCTTAGCACAAGAGGCCTAGCATAGGATCATATTGATGTGCTATCTCTCTTTGGATTATTTTCCTAACTAGAGTTGATTAATTGTGCATAGGTGGATGCAATCGGGACCAAAGCAGATCGGTCTTCCTAACTGACTATTTGAGGTAATACTTCGACCCTTTATTTTATTTTATTTATTTTGTTATTAAGTTAAGCCATGTAAAACACAGTACTTGAGTTGGGATTGATGATTGATAGCTTATTTAAGTTGGTTAGGATGCCAATTTTTATATTTTATTATGCCAAGTATTGATTTCATAACGTGACCATGGCTAGTCCAAAGCTAAATAGATGACTTGACCATATTTGAGCTTTGTTGGATTGTTGGATTGAATTGTAACAAACTAAATAAAGATTGTATCTGAAGCTACTTTGTATTGGGATAGGCTATTTGATATGTATGATGTATTGATCCAATTGAGTAACTGGTGAGGAGATATAGATATTAGTTGTGTTGGAAGATGCATATCATAATTATTACATGTTTATGATTATTTATTGGTGAATATATATGACTGTCATTTATCATGATTATTTATATTTTATATATGTTTTTTTATAACATGATTAATATTTCAAAATATTTGTGATTATTTATGCATGCGTATATGTGTGGGCATTTTATTGAGTTGTTAAGCTCATACTATGTCTTTTTATGGTCACAGAATGCTTAGCATTAAGATGCAAATAAGATTCAAATGAGAAGTATAATGGTTTGAATATTTTTGGTACTAAATGGATAAATAATTTGTGTTGAAGAACTTTATTATTATTAGTAGAATTTTTTGATTTTTGAAATATATAATAATGATGATTGTGTTATTAATAAATTTTAAATGTTTAAGCTTTACATGTTCTCTAGAGTCACACCCTAAGCAAAGATAGATGAAATGCAAACCAGTACAAAACCGAACTAAACTAATAGCATATTGCTAGTATGGGCTGATCAAGTTTTTTTTTTATTATTCTTTGTTTGTTGCATTTTTTTTAATATGGTATATAAGGTTGAGAGCCTCCTATGAGCTCTCATCTTCTCTTCTCTGTTTTTTTTTTATTTAAATAATTTAATTCATCTTTTTACTTAAGATTTGTCATAGATATAAGAGAATACTTCATTGGAATTTAACAAAAGAATCGGAAAAATCAATTTCTTAAGAATAAAAAACACTTTTTTCTCTCAATAATAAATTTAGAGAATTTTAGGAAGCAGTTTAGCAAATATCAAGTTAAGAAATTTTCGCTTCGAATAAAAATCCCAAAAAATTAATTTAATTTAGAAATGATGAGTAAATAAAATACTAGAAAAAATATCTTAACATATAATTTGTAAGGCTTTGATCAAAACTTAGTCAAGCTTATAAAGTTTTTAAACTTAGACAGGATCATAATAATAGTGAACCTTATACTGACATATGTCAACTTGATTCATAGCTTATCAAAATAATAAAATTAATTTATCATAATATTCTAATTTTAAAACAATTTTTTAGTGTTTAAACTATAACATATCACTAAACTGCCTTAGCTAAGCATAAATATAGAATGATAAATAATATAACAAATTAAAGAAAAAAGGCAAAAAAGATCAGTAGCAGACTCTTTAACTTTATCTTCAAAGTAAACATTCAAAAATTGGTGAGGATCACTTCCTTATTCTTTTCATTTCATCTATAAGAAAGATCTCTAAACAAGGGCTCTCTAGCTACTCATATGCTAGTTGATATGTCTAAAAGAAAATTAGTTAAAATTAATTTTCTTAAAACATAAAGAGAAACAAAAAGATTAGTCTCTTCGATCTAGTGGCATATCATAGACTGGACCTTAAGAAGTATATTTTAATCTTAGAATTTTATGATAAGTTTAATTTTATTATTTTGATGAGATGTGGATCAAGTCAATATAAATTATTATGTGGTTCAATATTATTATGATCCTGTCTAAGATAGAAAAATTTTAAGTTTGATAAAGTGTTGACTAAAGCTTTATATAATATTTTAAGATAATTTTATTGTATTTTATTTTATCATTGTTTTTAAATTAAATTAAATTTTAGGATTTTTATCCGAAGTGAAAGTATCTTAATATTTACTAAACCATAATTTTCTAAAATTACCTAAATTTATTCTTGAGAGCAAATTTTGCTTTTTTATTATTAAGGAATTTAATTTTTTTTGATATTTTTTTTGAATTCAAATGAGGTACTCCATTATTTCCATGATGATATTTACTTAAATGATTTCAAATGAACATAAGAGAGAGGAGAAAGAGGATTTGAGCTCAACTGACACCTAACACAACCTTCCACACAAAATTAGATCAAATTGCTTGAATCTGATTCAATCGGCTAGTTCGGTATGGTTCAAACCAATTCATACTAGTTTATCTTGGTTCGGG
>UESW01004884.1:887161-910404 GCA_900491605.1 Calamus simplicifolius | reverse complement strand
TATCAACCTTGGAGGTGCCGGCCTTGGAGGTGTCGGCCTTTGGGGCCGTCAGTCTTGGAGCCGTCGGTCTTGGAGGTGTCGGCCTTTGGGGCCGTCGGTCTTGGAGCTGTCGGCCTTGGAGGTGCCGGCCTTGAAGGTGTCGGCCTTGGAGCCATCAGCCGACGCCGAGATTGAGGTGGGCCATCCAAAAAATTTTATTTTTCATGGGGTCAACTGGCCCCATCAAATGCCCCCACACTCCTTGAGCTTGCGTGCCCCGCATCAGGTAAGCGAGAGGAATGTAGAACTTACCTTGGCATCTGCTCTTTCATGTTATAACTTCAACCATAATTCCTTCTAGGTGGGGAAACCCCTATCCTCTTGCGCTGCCTTGTATGGACGTCTTCATGACTTCTTTGGGTAGCTGAG
Source organism: Calamus simplicifolius (assembly GCA_900491605.1). NCBI lineage: Eukaryota > Viridiplantae > Streptophyta > Magnoliopsida > Arecales > Arecaceae > Calamus > Calamus simplicifolius. The sequence goes on along the minus strand of UESW01004884.1, from coordinate 909,996 downwards.
GGCATGAAAAATTGCTGAAGCAGAAATAGAGATGTCGGGGGCTAAAATAAAATTACCTCGAGTGTTTATGTGCTGGTTCGGGAGGTGACTCGAGCAGGTATGGGCTGTTAAGGACTCGAACCGACTCGGGGCATATGCTAGCCAGACCGAGTGGCGTCTATTTAGGTTTGGGGATAAGTTGCTTGGCCCTGCCAAGGTTCGGAGATTTTGTTGCTCGGCCCTGCCGAGGTTTGGAGATTTTGTTGCTCGGCCAGCCGAGGTTTGGAGATTTTGTTGCTCGGCCCAGCCGAGGTTCGGAGATTTATTTACTCGGCCCTGCCGAGGTTCGAAGAATTGTTGCTCGGCCCTGCCAAGGTTCGGAGATTATTTGTTCGGCCCAGCCGAGGTTCGGAGAATTGTTGCTCGGCCCTACCGAGGTTCGAGATTATTTGCTCGGCCCTGCCGAGGTTTGAAGAATTGTTGCTCGGCCCTGCCGAGGTTCGGAGATTATTTACTCGGCCCTGCCGAGGTTCGGAGAATTATTGCTTGGCCCTGCCGAGGTTCGGAGAATATTTGCTCGGCCCTACCGAGGTTCGGAGATTATTTGCTTAGCCCTGCTGAGGTTCGAAGAATTATTGCTTGGCCCTGTCGAGGTTCAAAGATTATTTACTCGGTCCTACCGAGGTTCGGAGAATTGTTGCTCGGCCCTGCCGAGGTTCGGAGATTAATTGTTCGGCCCTGCCGAGGTTCGGAGAATGGTTACTCGGCCCAGCCGAGGTTCGAAGAATTAGAGCTTGGAGAGTTTTTTCTTTAAAGAAATTGGTCTCCTTCTGCAGGGTTGATGGCCTGCCCTCCAAAAAACTCTGTTGATTGGAATCCGTAGGTCTTGAGCTTGAGGGTGCCGACACGGAGCCGGTCTCGAGGTGCCGATGCGGGGGCGGGCTTTGGAGCCGATGCGGAGTTGGTCTTCATGCCTGGCTGGTGCAGGGCTTTAGCCTGGCCGGTGCAGGGCTTTATCTGCCGACGGATGCCGGGCTTCATGCCTGGCTGGTGCAGGGCTTTGGTGCCGACCGGAGTCGGGCTTTATGCCTGGCTGGCCCAGGGCTTTTTGTTGCTACACGGAGTCCATCTTTGTTGCCGACGCAGAGTCGGTCTTTGTTGCCGACGCGGAGTCGGTCTTTGGTTGTTTTCCTATAATGCATTCAGACACTAATGAAAAGAAACTTTGTTCTCAAAGTGTAGTATACTTAGCTTTTTCGTAGCTGTTTGCCTTTGCATTGTATTCGGTGTCGACATCAATTACAGGCTTGAGAGTGTATTGCTGACGCGGAGCCGGTCTTTGCTGTCGACGCAGAGCTGGTCTTTGCTGCCGACGCGGAGCCGGTCTTTACCGACACGGAGTCGCTTTGTGCCGACGATGGAGTCGATCTTTGTTGCCGACGCAGAGTCGGTCTTTGTTGCCTGGCTGGCCCAGGGCTTTTTGATGCCAAAGCGAGGTTGTCCTTGGATGTTGATGCAAGGTAGGTCTTCCCTGCATGACATTTTTGAGTATTAATGAAAGAAAACCGTCTTAAGTGCAATGTACTTAGCTCTTCTAGCTCCCATATTTTCCTTTTGCGGGTTTGAGCACTTTCATCCGTTGGTGACCTACCCCCCAGGGAGTCATGTTAGTCGGATTGGAAGTGTCGTTGCCCTTACTTGGGCCTTCTCTCGCATTGGAGTCTAGGACGAGATGCCTGTGGCCGGGGAGAAGCTGGAAACCGGGACAAAGCTGGAGTCCATTGAGGAAAGCCTCGACAGTCGGTGGTCATTGAAGATGAATGGCTGGGGGAGTCCATCGAGGGCGTTGCTGAGAGGCTTGGGGTGCTGCTGAGTGGCCCCCAAGCGCTGCTTCTGCAGTTCATGAATTGCTACTTTCAAAGCTTGATCTTACGATTGAGGATGGCCAGCTGGTTAATCATAGCAGCTGAAGTTGGTGGTGAAGGAGCAGAGGGGTGGCCTTTCGCTGCTAGTGCGATGTGGATGCCCCCCAGGATGATTGGTAAGAACCTCTGGCATGCGCATCACCACCATAGCAATCTTAGAGGGACGGAGGCTTATAGCTCAAGGAGACAGCTTTCTTTCCTTCAGCGCGTCCCCCCTTCCTAGCACGCCAATCTGATGATGCTCAATCACCTCTCCTGGATGTCGGGAACGGAGGCTCTTCTTCACCAGGTTACTGCAGAAAAGTCCCAGGACCGGAGGGGGTCTCCGGTGGGACCCTCCGACGACCAAGTTAGCAACTGAGGTCACAGCAGAGAAGGAGCTTGAGAGAGCTCTTGGAAAAGGGAGAGATTTCAGAAGGACCGGAATTTTCCTTTGAGTATTAGGGTATCAAGTGTGTAAACTTGCATTACCTGGTTCTCAAAGTGATTTACCCTTTTATAGGGGTTGACCTGGCATGATCATGTGGGATTGCGTGAAGTCAGAATGTCTACTGAGCCCTTGCGTGAATCTGGGCTAGTTAGTGGGCTACGTCCATCAGTTGTTGGGTAGGTGGGTCCTGTCCCATCACCAGCGTTGCCAGTGGGTTGCTGGATCCGGCGCTGTCAGGCGGCACGCGTCAGAGAGGAGGTTTCTTGAACCGCTGGGGCTGATCTCGTGGGAACTAGAAATCTCGTCTTATCAGGACCGAGCCGGGTCTACCCGAGATGGCTGGGGCCAATCCGCTGGCAAGGCAGTGCCGGGGCGGGGCTGAATCAAGGAACTGGAGACGCCGAGGCCGAGTCGGGCCGGCCGGGGATGGCCTTGGCGACTCGGTGGAACTGGAGATGTCGGGGCCGAGTCGGGCCGGCCGGGGATGGCCTTGGCCGACTCGGCGGAACTGGAGACGCTGGGGCCGAGTCAGGCCGGCCGGGGATGGCCTTGGCCAACTCGGCGGAACTGGAGACGCCGTGCCGAGTCGGGCTGGCCGGGGATGGCCTTGGCCGGCTCGGCGGAACTGGAGACGCCGAGGCCGAGTCGGGCCGGCCGGGGATGGCCTTGGCTGGCTCGGCGGAACTGGAGACGTCGGGGCCGAGTCGGGCCAGCCGGGGATGGCCTTGGCTGACTCGGCAGAACTGGAGACCCGGAGCCGAGTCGGGCCGGCCGGGGATGGCCTTGGCCGACTCGGCGAACTGGAGACACCGAGGCCGAGTCGGGCCGGCCGGGGATGGCCTTGGCCGACTCGGCGGAACTAGAGACGCTGGGGCCGAGTCGGGCCGGCCGGGGATGGCCTTGGCCGACTCGGCGGAACTGGAGACGCCGGGGCCGAGTCGGGCCGGTCGGGGATGACCTTGGCCGGCTCAGTGGAACTGGAGATGCCGGGGCCGAGTCGGACTGGCCAGGGATGGCCTTGGCCGACTCGGCGGAATCGGAGACGCCGGGGCCGGCTAGGAGAGTGCCGAAGCCGACTGGGAGGTGCCGGGGCCGGTTGGGAAGTACCGGAGACGCCTAGCTTGGAGACGTAAGGGGTCGGCTGGGAAAGTGCCGGGGCCGCCTGGCTTGGAGGTGCCGGCCTTGGAGGTGTCGGCCTTAGAGGTGTCGGCCTTTGGGGCCATCGGTCTTGGAGCCATTGTTCTTGGAGGTGTCGTTCTTTGGGGCCGTCGGTCTTGGAGCTGTCGGCCTTGGAGGTGCCAGCCTTGGAGGTGTCGGCCTTGGAGCCGTCAGCCGACGCCAAGATTGAGGTGGGCCGTCCAAAAATTTTATTTTCATGGGGTCAACTGGCTCCATCAGATAGCATTACTTAAAGGCATTCCATGATTTTTTCCTATGCTCTCCGTTTTAAGGCATGAAGCCATTTTTGTCTGTCAGAGATTCCAGTGATAGGCAACATGCACACTAGTGGAATGATGAATAATGGCTTGCACAGCACTGTATAATCTACATTTGGCTTCTGATACTGAACGAATGTATATGAAAGCAGGATGGGAAAGGCGGGCATTTTAACAGGTCAAACCAAAGAGAGGCTGGTCCCAAAACTGAGGTAAGAACGTTGTTACAATTGCCCTTTTTTGTCAACTTGCTTGTAAGAGAAAAATGGCACTTCGTTTAGCTATATCTCAGTGATTTTTTTTCTTAGAAGCCAGTACTGCATACATTGCTTTCCACACAGGGTAGGAAGTGGATAAAGGCAAAGTAGTCAAACCACATTGAGCATCGTATTGCTTCCATGAAGAGCGAAGTATAACTTTTCTTATTATGTGATTCAGCCAATCGCATTGCAGGTGCCAAAAGCTGGTAACATCTATTCTTCTCTAGAGAATTTCTTGTTTTGATGGAATATTCTAATCCAGAGATTATTGGAGAGGTTCTGTTCTTTTAGGTGGAGTCATGGCTGAGGTAATTCTCTCGGCAGTAGTGCAAGCACTGGTGGAGAAGATAGCCGACTATGTCCTCCAACAGCCTCCAGTTATGCGGGGTATAGATGAGCAGCTAAGAATGCTGAACATGAAGCTACTGGGAATTCAGTCCATACTTGGAGATGCAGAGCACAGGTAGATCAAGCATCAAGCTGTGAGGACCTGGCTTGCAGAACTAAAAGATGCAGCCTACTATTCTGATGACACATTGGATGAATTCAATTATGAAGTTGTCACGCCCCAGACCCTATATTGGATCTAGGGGTGGCAACCCGCCGCATGCCTGGCATGCAAGGTGTTCTGAAATATAACATTTAATACCAGAAGGGGTAATAACTATATATCATCCAATTTAAATGGTTCTTAATACAAATCATAATCATAGGTTTTAGGCTACATGCCCATCATACATAAGTCACTGGGGTTACAACAAAATGTTGGATCTTAGTTTCCTCTGAATGAAGCTCCAACTACCTTAGATCCCATTCTTCAGTCTTGTGGCTCTGAAAAACATTGTAAGATTTATATGAGCTTACACTCAATAAGTAAGCCTACTATTATATAATCATTTCGTCAAGATATTATCAAACCATATTTTCATGTATAAAACTTCCAATTTCAAATACATTCATCATGTTATCAAAACATGCATGTTATCAGCTCAAATAATTTTGGAAGCTTAATTATACAATAAATGCTAAAATATGCAATGTAAACAAACCCACTGTATTCATATAATTATTATTTCCTTATGTGTCCCACGGCCTACAACACCCATCTGGTGTATCACTCTTTAATGTCCCCTAAGAGGAAGGGTCCTGGTACCAGCGTTATGCCATATATCATAATCAATCACAACATCCTCTAGATGTGTGTGCGTTATGCAATATATCAATCACATCACATCCTCTAGATGTGTGTCCTCCACATATCTCCCCTGTAGAGGTGGGTCCCGTATCACTCGGCATTTCACATCGTTTCACATCATATGAGAACCGCGGCGACACATATCATCATCATATTTGCATGTAGCACATCATGCATCATCATGAGCATAAGCTCCTCATATCATATATACAGTGGTTTGTACATTAATAGCATAAAATACATCAATAATACCAGTATATTTTGCAAAGCCAAAATAATCACATCATTCAATTTTTGCACATTTATAATCCATTACTTTGCAAAATATCAATAATCACGTATAATTATAGCAGATCCCAATTGTATAACAAAATTCCATTTTGTCTCATTTTTTCCAAATAATGTAATATATCCATAATTTTTATATTCAAATAAATTATGAAAATTATAATAAATGGCTTACTTACTCAGTACGCTAATTCCAAACTGTAAATCAGCTATGTGGACATCCGGTTACCTACAGCATTAATTTCCATAATTAAATCTCAAAAATTGGAACAATGCAGCATCCCCTAAGGTCTACCCAGTCTAATCCTGGGCCCAACTTTGGGTTGAATATCTCTCAATTTATAAGCCCGAATGGGGAAATAAAAATATCCGAGAAACTAGAATCAACACCGAATCGGGCCATATTTTTATTTCTCCATTTTTAGCCCAATACGGGGCCCAAATCGCAGCCCCAAAACAGCTCGCGAGCCGGCCCAATAGGGCCCAACGTGGGACGGCCCAAGCCGGCCCACGTCTTCATCATCTCCCCCGCCTCCTCCCCTGTTTCACCCGAAACAGGGGGAGGCCGTGCCGGCGGCCAGGGCCACCGCCGGCCAAATTCTGGGTGGCCCGACCGTTGGCGACCGGGCCAGAGCCGGCCGCGGCGGCGGCCGGCTCCCTCTCCCTCTCTTTCTCCCTCAATTTCTCTCTCTCTCTCTGCACGATTCACGGCACGCGACTCGTGCCGGTGGCACGGCCGGCCACCGTGGCCGGCGGATCCTCACCGGACGGTCGCCCGCCGGTGAGGCCTCCTGGCGACGCCCAGGCCCGGCGAGGCATCGGGCACTCCGCCGGGCCCGAACCAAGCCGTGAACCGGCTTGGTTCTCTCCCTTTCTCTCTATCTCTCTCTCTCGATCTCTCTGTAACTCTCTCTCTCTCTCTCCCTTACCTGTGCCGGCGCCGGGGGAGAGCTCGTGGGGAAGGAGGGGTGCTCCCCCCCTCCTTAAATAGCGGCGAGGGGAGGGTTATCCCCTCCCCTGTACCCATGTGAAGGGGGCGCGTCGGCGCCCCCTTTCCTTGACTGGCTGCGGCCCCCTTGCCGCAGCCGTCAACAATGGCGGAGGAAGGGGGCGCCCCCCCTTCCTCCGTCAACAATGGCGGATCCTCACCACGTGAGGATCCGCAAGAGCAGGGCTTACATTCTCCCCTCCTTATAAAAATTTCGGCCTCGAAATTGGTGTACTTCAAATAACATTTAGAATCCAAAGCTTTGATCATATGATTAATCTTCTTCCAATTACATATGCTATGTTACAAACAATTGAGGATATTTTTCTTTAATTTCTTCCTCAAGCTCCCAAGTAGCTTCCCTCTCAGAATGGTTACTCCACTGAACCTTGACATAAGGAATGCTACGCCGTCTTAAAACTTGATCCTTGCGGTCCACAATACGCACAGGATGCTCCTCATACGTTAGATCCTTCCTTAACTGCATGGGCTCAAACTGTATCACATGGCTGGGGTCAGGAATGTACTTTCTCAACATAGATACATGAAATACATTGTGTACCCCAGAGAGTGCCGGAGGTAATGCCAGGCTATAAGCCACCTCCCCTACTTTGCTCAGAATCTCAAATGGTCCAATGTATCGTGGACTCAGTTTACCTCTAATCCCAAATCTCATCACATTTTTGGTTGGTGATATCTTCAAGAAGACATGATCTCCAATTTGAAATTCTAGCTCCCTTCTTCTCACATCAGCATAGCTCTTCTGTCGGCTCTGAGCTGTGCGGAGTCGTCCCTTGATCAGTTGTACCTTTTCTACTGTCTGTCGAATCAGCTCAGGGCCCAACAATTTTCTCTCCCCCACATCATCCCAACATAAGGGAGATCTGCATTTTCTACCATACAAGGCCTCAAATGGAGCCATCTGGATACTGGCCTGGTAGCTGTTATTGTAAGCAAATTCCACTAAAGATAAGTGGTTGTCCCAAGCACCACCCAAGTCCATCACACAGGCTCGCAACATGTCCTCCAGGGTCTGTATGGTTCTCTCAGACTGCCCATCTGTCTGGGGATGGAAGGCTGTGCTGAAGTTCAATTTGGTCCCCAGAGCTCTATGAAGACTCTTCCAGAATTGGGACACAAACCTAGTATCCCTATCTGATACAATAGATACGGGAATACCATGAAGCTCACAATTTGCTCAATATACATGTTGGCCAATCTCTCACTGGAGATCCCAACTCTGAATGGCAGGAAATGGGCTGACTTCGTTAATCTGTCTACAATGACCCATACCGCATCATTGTTCCGAGGGGTCTTAGGCAGACCAGTCACGAAGTCCATAGTGATCTTCTCCCATTTCCATTGTGGAATCATCAGAGATTGAAGGGGTCCCGCAGGCCTTTGATGCTCAGCCTTCACTTGCTGACATACCAAACACTTGGCTACGTACTGAGCAATCTCGCTCTTCATTCCTTTCCACCAAAAGTTTTCTTTAGGTCTTTGTACATCTTGGTACCTCCTGGGTGCACCGTGTAAGGAGAATAGTGGGCCTCCTTCAGAATCTCTGCTCTTAGTTCCACCACATTTGGCACACAGAGCCTACCATCAAATCTCAGGGATCCATCCTCCATTATAGCAAATTCATTTTGAACCCCTGACTTCACTGCTTCTTTAATCTTTTGCAGGTCCAAGTCTTCTTTCTGGGAGGACTTGATCCTGTCTAACAGAGTTGGTTGGAGTACAAGTGCTGCTACAAGTCCATCGGACCGTTGTACTCGCAATCCAACCTCCAGCTTCTCAAGATCCCTCTGGATGTGAGGCTGAGAGGTGATCATAGAAGCTAACTCCGAGGAGGATTTCCTACTCAAGGCATCAGCTACCACATTGGCCTTCCCTGGATGATAGTGCAGGTTCAGGTCATAATCTTTTAGTAGCTCCATCCACCTCCTTTGCCTCAAGTTTAACTCCTTCTGAGTGAAGATGTACTTCAGACTTTTGTGGTCTGTGTACACATCACATGCTTCTCCATATAGATAATGCCGCCAGATCTTTAAGGCAAAAATCACAGCAGCCAACTCCAGGTCATGAGTAGGATAATTTTGCTCGTATGGCTTTAGCTGTCTGGAGGCATAAGCTATCACCTTCTCATTTTGCATCAGAACACATCCCAATCCCTTCCGAGAAGCATCCGTGTATAGAGTGAATCCTCCAGATCCTGACGGAAGGGTAAGGACGGGGGCTGACACTAGGCGTTGTTTCAGCTCCTGGAAACTTCTCTCACACTCCTCAGTCCAGTCAAACTTCGCTTGCTTTTGGGTCAAGCGAGTCAGGGGTAGAGCAATGCGAGAAAAGCCCTCCACGAATCTGCGATAATATCCTGCCAGCCCCACGAAGCTTCTGACTTCAGATACATTGGAAGGTCGACTCCAATTTACGACCGCCTCAATCTTCTTTGGGTCCACAGTTATGCCATTTTTAGATATTACGTGACCCAAGAATGATACTTGGCTCAACCAGAAGTCACATTTCTGCAACTTGGCATAAAGCTTTTTCTCTCGAAGGGTTTGCAGAACAATCTTCAGGTGGTCCATATGCTCCTCCTGGCTTTTAGAATACACCAGGATGTCATCAATGAACACCACCACAAACTGGTCTAAGTATGGCTTAAAGATTCTGTTCATCAAGTCCATGAATGCTGCCGGGGCATTAGTTAACCCAAACGGCATCACCAAGAACTCGTAGTGGCCATACCTAGTCCTGAATGCTGTCTTAGGCACATCTCCAGCCTGGACCTTGAGTTGATGGTATCCTGACCGAAGGTCAATCTTCGAGAATACCCGAGCTCCTTGGAGTTGATCGAACAGATCATCGATCCTCGGCAAGGGATACTTGTTCCGCACTGTTACCTTATTGATTTCTCGGTAATCAATGCAGAGCCGAAGACTCCCATCCTTCTTTTTGACAAATAATACTGGAGCACCCCAAGGAGAGACACTCGGTCTGATAAATCCCCGGTCTAGGAGCTCTTGCAATTGGTTCTTCAACTCTTTTAGTTCAGCTGGGGCCATACGATAAGGGGCCTTGGATATAGGTCCAGTGCCAGGGACCAAATCAATGGTGAACTCCACTTCCCGGTCTGGAGGCAATTCGGTCAAATCATCCGGGAAGACGTCAGGAAACTCCATAGCCACTGGAATATCCTCCAACTTCACCTCTTCCTGCTGAAGGTCCTTGACCACAGCAAGAAACCCTTGGCCACCCTTCATCAAGTATTTGGCAGCCCGCAGTGCTGATACAAACACTGAAGCCAGGTGTTCCTGGCTTCCAGTAAAACTGAATTCAGGCTGATTAGGGATTTTGAAGATCACCATTTTCCTGAAACAGTCTACCGAAGCATGATAGGAGGCCAACCAGTCCATCCCAAGGATAACATCAAAGGACTTTAGTGGAAGGACGATTAGATCAGCCTCCAGCCTCTTGTCGCCCACGTTGATCTGGCAGGATCTGCATACAGACTCCACCCTCATAACATCTCCATTTGGGAATGCAATGAGCAACTCTTGTTCTAGGGGAACGGGTGTCAACGATGCATTATTGGCAAGATAAACATCAGATATAAACGAATGCGTGGCACCCGGATCTACTAAAGTCTGAGCATAAGTGTTGCCTACTTTAATTGTCCCTGATCACAAAGTTTAGTTGTCTTAGATGTCATATAGCGGATCCTATTTATCCTTCATGATTAATGCATTATATCGCATATGAACAAATAATCTTAAAGGGGTACTTAGGTAACAGGTATACCTGCCACAACGGAGTTAGAAGCGGCAGCATCCTGTTGGGTGAGGGTGAAGACCCTTCCCTGGGTCCTCGGCTGCTGCGGCTGGTTCATCCCAAGATTTGGAGAAGACAGCTGCTCCCTCCGAAGGGGACAAGTGGCCATCTTGTGATCCACTTTCCCACATATGAAGCAGGCACCTCTCGGCCCACGGCACTGCCTGCCCGGGTGGAAGTTCCCGCAGTGAGGGCAACGGGTCTCCTTACCCTTCGGTCCTGTGGGGGGCTGATATGTATCTTTCTTCTTAGCCTGCCCCGAAGACTGGCCCGAAGGAGACCCCTTCCTCTTCCTCTTTAGCTCCCACTCCTTCTGGTTCCTATTCATGTCTCTTTCGATCACCAGGGCTTTGCTCACTACAGCACAATATGTGGAGAGTTCAAATGCATTGACTGCTTGCCTCAGTTTGGGTCGCAGTCCTTCAGTGAACCTGGTGATCTTGGCTCTCTCAGTGGTCACTATTTCCGGAGCAAACCGGGCTAGCCTAGTGAACTCGGCTTCGTACTGGGCCACAGAGAGATTCTTCTGTTCCAGCTCCAGAAACTCAGACTCCATCTGCTTTGCACACTACTGGAAAGTATTTGTTGAAAAAGGTCTCCTTGAACTCCCTCCAGGAAACAGCCTGTCCACCCAATCGCTGCTCCATATGCAACCACCAATCATATGCCTCCCCTTGAAGGAGGTAGGTGGCAAATCTAATCCGCTCCTCCTCCTGGCTACCATGGGCCATGAAGGCCTTCTCCATCTCCCTCATCCATCCCTCAGCATCAGCGGGATTGGTGGATCCAGAGAAGGGAGCAGGGGCTAAGCTCTTAAACTCAGCAAAGCTCCGACCCCCTCCTTGCCAGGGTTGCGGCGGAGCGGGCTGGACTGGTGGTTCAGGTTCGACTCGCGGGTTTTGCTGAGTAGGAGGGCCGGGCTGAGCAGGCACCACTTGTTGGATCTGCTGCTGCATAGCCTGCACCATTTCCACAAGGGCCTGAAGTATCTCAGTCTGGCGCTGTTGCTGGCCATTCCAGCCACATTGATGGAACCAGAGCCTCCAGAAGTTTGCTGGCCTCCCTGCTGGCCAGAGTCACCAGCCTGGGAACCTCCAACTTGTCGCATACTTCTGGTGTGACGAGGCATGACTATTCCCTGCCAAGTTTGGTTCCAATCAATATCTTTACAAACCCTTAAGTTTTCAAAATATATTTATTAGAAAAATTATATCTTCTTAGAGTTGTTACCCTCCCAGTGTCATCCTACTGTTTTGCCTAGTGTCATCTTATGTTTGTCCCTAAGGTCAAACCTAGGCTCTGATACCACAAAGCTGTCACGCCCCAGACCCTATATTGGATCTAGGGGTGGCAACCCGCCGCATGCCTGGCATGCAAGGCGTCCAAATATAACATTTAATACAGAAGGGGTAATAACTATATATCGTCCAATTTAAATGGTTCTTAATACAAATCATAATCATAGGTTTTAGGCTACATGCCCATCATACATAAGTCACTGGGGTTACAACAAAATGTTGGATCTTAGTTTCCTCTGAATGAAGCTCCAACTACCCCAGATCCCATTCTTCAGTCCTGTGGCTCTGAAAAACATTGTAAGATTTATATGAGCTTACACTCAATAAGTAAGCCTACTATTATATAATCATTTCGTCAAGATATTATCAAACCACATTTTCATGTATAAAACTTCCAATTTCAAATACATTCATCATGTTATCAAAACATGTATATCATCAGCTCAAATAATTTTGGAAGCTTAATTATACAATAAATGCTGAAATATGCAATGTAAACAAACCCACTGTATTCATATAATTATTATTTCCTTATGTGTCCCACGGCCCTACAACACCCATCTGGTGTATCACTCTTTAATGTCCCCTAAGAGGAAGGGTCCTGGTACCAGCGTTATGCCATATATCATAATCAATCACAACACATCCTCTAGATGTGTGTGCGTTATGCAATATATCAATCACATCACATCCTCTAGATGTGTGTCCTCCACATATCTCCCCTGTAGAGGTGGGTCCCGTATCACTCGGCATTTCACATCGTTTCACATCATATGAGAACCGCGGCGACACATATCATCATCATATTTGCATGTAGCACATCATGCATCATCATGAGCATAAGCTCCTCATATCATATATACAGTGGTTTGTACATTCATAGCATAAAATACATCAATAATACCAGTATATTTTGCAAAGCCAAAATAATCACATCATTCAATTTTTGCACATTTATAATCCATTACTTTGCAAAATATCAGTAATCACATATAATTATAGCAGATACCCAATTGTATAACAAAATTCCATTTTGTCTCATTTTTTTCCAAATAATGTAATATATCCATAATTTTATATTCTAATAAATTATAAAATTATAATAAATGGCTTACTTACCTCAGTACGCTAATTCCAAACTGTAAATCAGCTATGTGGACATCTGGTTACCTACAGCATTAATTTCCACAATTAAATCTCAAAAATTGGAACAATGCAGCATCCCCTAAGGTCTACCCAGTCTAATCCTGGGCCCAACTTTGGGCTCGAATATCTCTCAATATATAAGCCCGAATGGGGAAATAAAAATATCCCGAGAAACTAGAATCAACGCCGAATCGGCCATATTTTTATTTCTCCATTTTCGACCCAATACGGGGCCCAAATCGCAGCCCCAAAATAGCTCGCGAGGCCCAATAGGGCCCAACGTGGGACGGCCCAAGCCGGCCCACGTCTTCATCCCCCGCCTCCTCCCCTGTTTCACCCGAAACAGGGGGAGGCCATGCCGGCGGCCAGGGCCACCGCCGGCCAAATTCTGGGTGGCCCGGCGTCGACCGGGCCAGAGCCGGCGCGCGGCGCCGGCTCCCTCTCCCTCTTTCTCCCTCAATTTCTCTCTCTCTTCCGCACGATCACGGCATGCGACTCGTGCCGGTGGCACGGCCGGCCACCGTGGCCGGCGGATCCTCACCGGACGGTCGCCCACCGCCGGTGAGGCCTCCTGGCCGACGCCCAGGCCCGGCGAGGCATCGGGCACTCCGCCGGGCCCGAACCAAGCCGTGAACCGGCTTGGTTCTCTCCCTTTCTCTCTGCCTCTCTCTCGATCTCTGTAACTCTCTCTCTCTCCCTTACCTGTGCCGGCATCGGGGGAGAGCTCGTGGGGAAGGAGGGGTGCTCCCCCCTCCTTAAATAGCGGCGAGGGGAGGGTTATCCCCTCCCCTGTACCCATGTGAAGGGGGCGCGTCGGCGCCCCCTTTCCTTGACTGGCTGCGGCCCCCTTGCCGCAGCCATCAACAATGGCGGAGGAAGGGGGCGGCGCCCCCCTTCCTCCGTCAACAATGGCGGATCCTCACCATGTGAGGACCACCGCAAGAACAGGGCTTACAGAAGTTCTGCGGAAGAAGGTCGATGATAGGAAGAATCGGGTACATAGCTTCCTTTCCCCTCACAAACGAGTTCTATCTCGCTACAAAATGGGAAGGAAACTAAAAGATACTATAGAAAAAATAGATAAACTTCTTGATGAGAGCCGAAGGTTTAATTTTGCAACCACAAATCAGAAATAGACCACAGACCACCCATTCCTATATTGACGAGTCAGATGTCATTGGTAGAGAAGAAGATAAAGAAAGTATAGTAAATTTGTTAATTGACCATGATAACAGCAATAATGTTGCAATCCTTTCCATTGTCGGCATGGGCGGGCTAGGAAAGACCACCTTGGCAAAATTGATTTGCAACGATCAGAGGGTGAAGGAGCATTTCCAGCCAATCATATCGGTTTGTGTCCCTGAGGATTTTGATATTGCAAAAGTTGCACAAGCAATCATAAGTTCAGCCACTCGTAAAGAGTGTGGCATATCCAACATTGAATTGTTACAGAAGGAACTTCGAGAAGAGATTGGTGGTAAAAGATACCTACTTGTATTGGATGATGTCTGGAGTGAGAATCAGAGTAAGTGGGAGGAGTTGAAAGCTCTATTAGGATCTGGCAGTGGAGGAAGCACAGTTATTGTAACCACACGCAGTAAGCGGGTTTCATCCATCATGGGCACACTCCATCCTTGCCGCCTGGAACATTTATCTGAAGCTGATGCCTGGACATGGGCACACTCAATCGCTTAAGGTATGATTTGCTTAAAATTATTCAACATAAATAAATGCGGTCCAATTAGCACTAACATATTTTTTTAATATAAATTATATATTTTCTAACATAATGCTTAATCATATTAAAAATTTATCTTGACATTAAATTATTTAGTTTAAACAATTTAAATGTCATCGCATATATATATATATATATAGAAATTTAATTGCATAAATAAATAAAAAAATAAATTTTAAATTAATTTGGTCATAATTATATTTGTTTCCAAAGAATTATGAGATGGAAAAGTAGATTCTGATAGAACTCTGGATGGCAAATGGATTAATTCCATCCGAAGGAAGTGAGGAACTGGAAGCAATGGGGCATGAAATATTTGATGAGTTGGCATCGAGATCATTTTTTCAGGATGTTAAACAAGTTGGGGCTGATGGCATGTGGATTTTAAAGCATAAATTATACACCAAAATATCATGCAAGATGCATGATCTCGTGCATGACCTTGCACAATCTGTCATGAAGAATGAATGCCTTAGAACCTATGAAGGGAAAAGTCATACCCGGAAAAACCCGTCATCTCTTTATAGGTGCAGAGAAACCAATGGACTTTGGACAGATTTTAAATGATTCACCGGCTATTCGCACGCTCATGTTGCGTGCTGACAGTGCTGCCCCATTAAGATAATTTTTAATGACAGTGCTGACAGTGCTGATAGATTTTAAACTCTTAAGTTTGATAAAGTGTTGACTAAAGCTTTATAAATAGTATTTTAAGATAATTTTTTTGTATTTTATTTTATCATCGTTTCTAAATTAAATTGACTTTTAGGATTTTTATCCGAAGTGAAGGTATCCTAACTTAATATTTACTAAACCATAATTTTCTAAAATTACCTAAATTTATTCTTGAGAGCAAGATATATTTTTTTATTATTAAGAAATTTATTTTTTTAAATATTTTTGTTGAATTCAAATGAGGTATTCTTTTATTTCCATGATGATATTTACTTAAATGATTTCAAATGAACATAAGAGAGAGGAGAAAGAGGATATGAGCTCACATGACACTTAACACAACCTTCGACCCAAAATCAGACCAAATTGCTTGAATCGGATTAAATCGGCTAGTTCGGTATGGTTGAAACCGATTCATTCTAGTTTAGCTTGGTTTGGCGCCTGTATTGAACCTATAGGCTAAAACATATTGATTTTTAGTTAGTTTGGTTTGGTCGATTTGATATAGTATTGTACCATCCCAAAAATAGTTCCACATTGGATGAAAAAAAAAAGTATTATATGCTTATAATTGAAGTCCACTTATTACCCATTAACTTCAATTCGAGTTTTTGAGCCATATAGTTTTAGCCTGCTAATTGGATCAATAGGTGAGCTTGAAGCATTACAAATAGTATTAGAGCCGACCTAAGTGTGCGAAAGTTGATGAACATGAAGAAAGGGCTACCCATGGATAGTGGTGGAGTCCACCATAGTATGAAGCCACCCTTGCAGCACCAATGACTCGGCTTGAGGGTAATTTTGGCTAGCTTGTAGCATGCGACGAGAACATTACATTATAAGGAGGAAAGATTGTAACATCCCAAAAATAGTCCCACATTGGATGAAAAAGAAATGTTATGTGCTTATAACTTAAGTTCACCTATTAACTTCTACTCGAGTTTATGGGCTGCATGATTTTAATCCGCTAACTGATTAATTGGACCAGCAGGTGAGCTTGGGGCATTATCGAAGTGAAGGAAAGAGGAAACACAAGAAATAGGTAAAAGAATGGAGAAGAAGAGGTGAGGGAGGCCAAAGAATCCAACTAGATTTTCTTTGATCTATATCGTAGTATTAAGTGACCAATCTGTCAATAGATATTTAATACAAGTGAGTTTGATTTAGCAAAATATATTTTTAGGTATTTTTCTTGAAAAAGTATTTTCTAAATAAATTTCCTTTAATAAGTTGTTTAAAGGCTGGCTTTCATCTTATATGCTATAAAAATAAATATTATTTTACATTTTTAATTATTGGAGGATGAGTTAGGGTTTTCTTATTGCTTCCTATGGTTTCTTAGGAAAAACTACAATTAGAATTATTGAGAATCATGTTTATGGAATATGGCTGGCAATGTTATGAGTTTTAGAAGATATTATTTAAATTCTTTGACTTTATAAGTACTTAAAATATACTTAGTACATTGTTAATATGGAATTAAATATATTTTAGCATAGGCTTTCACATAATCCTTGCTTTCCATTTAAGACTCGTCATGTTCATTGAGATAAAGTCTAAATCTAATCAAATCTAATTAGAAACGATCGACCTATCATTAGCACAAAAGAGCATATTTATAACATCCCCTAATATATGTGGATCATAGGTTGATTCTACTTTGATGCCATTTATAATAATACATTAAAAAACTAATTAAAAGGTATTATTTAGATTTCTTGACCTTATATAAACATCCAAGATCTATTTAATATATAATGGGCTCTCAGAGAAGCAAAAGATGATTAGTACTCCTAGATAATTTTAAGGATTGAGATTCTCAGCAATCTCAACATCAGCCAAATATGACATATTTTCTGGTCATGGTGATTCATAATTGGCATGATGGTTGAAATTGGAAGGGGCTGGCTAACATGTTGTCCTATGTATCATGATAGCTTCCATCCGATCATGGCTATAATGCCAACCACGAAAGCCCCTGATTGGAAGATATGCCCTCTCAAGTCCCATTGTATAGGAGAGGACCGAAAGCCCTTCCTTGATTGCATATGCAGAGAATGGAGGCAGTGGAAAGTGCAAAGTCATTGAGTCCCCCAAGAAAGAAAGGATGCTAACTTCACTTGTAGGCATAGTAGAATAATGAAGTAAAGATCACATGGAGAGGCCAGCTATTTTGTATTTATTCACTAGGGCAAGCAAAAAAGAAAAGATCCCACAAAACAGGAAGAAATCATAAAATTTTTGGACCAAACTTTTGGTTGTTAAATGGCACTTCAACAAATAATTTTGTCACTTTAATTAAGTAATGTTTGTTATTACAAATGTTAAAGATGAAAATATCTTGTTTGGCAATTATTATATATAAATCAATCTGATATGAGATGTGAAATGCAATAGATCAGACTTTTGTATTATGATGCATTAATGAAAAATTTTATAGCCAGTGATTGCTTGTAGCGTTGGATAGCATTACTTAAAGCATTCCATAATTTTTCCGTATGCTCTCCATTTTAAGGAATGAAACCATTTCTGTCTGTCAGATGCCAGTTATAGGCAACATGCACACTAGTGGAACGATGAATAATGGCTTGCACAGCACTGTATACTCTTCATTGGGCTTCTGATACTAAACGAATGGATACGAAAGCAGCATGGGAAAAGTGGGAATTTTAACAGGTCAAGCCGAAGAGAGGCTGGTCCCAAAGCTGAGGTAACAACGTCGTTGCAATGGCCCTTGTTTGTCAACTTGCTTGTAAGAGAAAAAATGGCACTTCGCTTAGCTATATCTCAGCCCTTTTTAGATTTTTTTCGTGAAAGCCAGTACTGCATACATTGCTTTCCACACGGTAGAAAGTGGATAAAGGCAAAGCAGCCAAACCGCATTGAGCATCGTATTGCTTCCATAGAGAGCGAAGTATAACTTTTCTTATTGTGTGATTCAGCCAATCACGTTGCATGTGCCAAAAGCTGGTAGGGAACCAACTTGCCTTTGTAATACATCTATTCTTCTCCAGAGAATTTCTTTTTTTGATGGAATATTCTACTACAGAGATTATTGGAGAGGCTCTGTTCTTTTAGGTGGAGTCATGGCCGACGTAATTCTCTCGGTAGCAGTGCAAGCACCGGTGGAGAAGATAGCCGACTATGTCGTCCAACAGTCTTGAGTTATGGGGCGCATAGGTGAGCAGCTGGAAACGCTGAAAATGAAGCTACTGGAAATTCAGTCCATACTTGGAGATGCAGATCAGAGGTAGATCAAGGATCAAGCTGTGAGAGCCTGGCTTGCAGCACTAAAAGATGCAGCCTACGATGCCGATCACACTGGATGAATTCAATTATGAAGTTATGCTGAAGAAGGCAGATGTTATGAAGAACCGGGTACATAAATTCTTTTGCGCTCACAAACGAGATATATTTCGCAGCAAAAAGGGAAGCAAACTAAATGATACCATAGAAAAAAATAGATAAACATCTTGATCGGAGTCGAATGTTTAATTTTGTAACCAATACACAACCACAAATCAGGAATAGACCACAGACCCATTCCTATATTGATGAGTCAAATGTCATTGGTAGAGAAGAAGATGAACAAAAGAATAGTAAATTTGTTAATTGACCGTGATAACAGCCAGCATGTTGCAGTCCTTCCCATTGTCGGCATGGGTGGGCTAGGGAAGACCACCTTGTCAAAATTGGTGGAGCAATTCCAGCCAATCATATAGGTTTGTGTCCCCAAGGATTTTGATGTTGCAAAACTTGTACAAGCAATCATAACTTCAGCGACTCGTAAAGAGTGTCCGATTCAACATGGAATTGTTACAGCGGGAACTTCGAGAAGAGATTGGTGGTAAAAGATACCTACTTGTATTGGATGATGTTTGGAGTGAGAATCAGAGTATGTGGGAGGAGTTGAAAGCTCTATTAGGATCTGGCAGTGACCACACGCAGTAAGCGGGTTTCATCGATCATGGGCACACTCCATCCTTGCGGTCTGGAACATTTATCTGAAGCTGAAGCCTGGACAATGTTCCGAAAGAAAGCATTTGAAGGGAGAGCAGAAGAGCCTCTAAAGCTAGTAAAAATTGGTGAGGAGATTGTTAAAAAATGTGGGAGATCGCCTCTGGCAGTGAAAACGCTAGGGAGTTTGTGATGCCCCTCCCAATAGTCCCACATTGAGAAATTAGGAATTGGTTGAGTGGTTTATAACCGGTTAAGCAAGAAGGACAAGGCGCCAATTGGATCCCTTTTTAGACTGTGGTGGCCCAAGTTGGTGTGGACCTTGTCCGTCCGGGCCCACGGGCCCGTTTCGTTACAAGAAAGCAAGACGGACAAGGTCCATACCAACTTGGGCCACCACAGTCCAAAAGGGATCCAATTGGTGCCTTGTCCTTCTTGCTTAACCGGTTATAAACCACTCAACCAATTCCTAATTTCAATGTGGACTATTGGGAGGGGCATCACAATCTACCCCTTTACAGAGGCGACGTCCTCGTCGCCATGGGCAATTGATCACAACCACCAGGCAGGCAGGATTCTAGAGGTGGCCCCCATAGGTTCAAGAGGTGGCATCCATGGGGGCCCCATAGGTTCAAGAGGTGGCTCCCATCCCCCATGGATGTAGCACTTTGTCCTGTGTGGCACTTAGCTCCTGCACTTCCGACTGGTGCATGGCTCTGATACCATATTGTAACAACCCGGGCCCACGGGCTCATTTCGTTATAAGAAAGCAAGACGAACAAGGTCCACACCAACTTGGGCCACCACAGTCCAAAAAGGGATCTAATTGGTGCCTTGTCCTTCTTGCTTAACCGGTTATAAACCACTCAACCAATTCCTAATTTCCCATGTGGGACTATTGAGAGGGGCATCACAGAGTTTAATGCATTACAAGACAAGGGGCATCACAGAGTTTAATGCATTACAAGACAGGAAACAGAGTGGTTTGCTATGATGAAAAGCGAGATATGGGATATGAGGGTTTCTGAAGACGGAAATGAGATTTTACCAGCACTGAGGCTGAGCTAGTCCTTTGCCTTCTCATACAAAACAATGCTTTGCTTTTTGTTGTATGTTTCCAAAGAATTATGAGATGGAAAAGCAGATTTTGATAGAACTCTGGACGGCAAATGGATTAATTCCATCCGAAGGAAGTGAGGAACTGGCATGAAATATTTGATGAGTTGGCATCGAGATCATTTTTCCAGGATGTTAAACAGTTGGGGCTGATGGCATGTGGATTTTAAAACATAAATTATACACAAAAATATCATGTAAGATGCATGATCTCGTGCATGACCTTGCACAATCTGTCATGAAGAATGAATGCCTTGGAACCTATGAAGGGAAAAGTCATACCCGGAAAAACCCGTCATCTCTTTATAGGTGCAGAGAAACAAATGGACATGGACAGATTTTAAATGATTCACCGGCTATTCGCACGCTCATGTTACAGTGCTGCCCCATTAAAGCCCACGTTCCTAAGAGCATTAAATATACATGGTTGCCGCTCAGAAACGCTGGCTATTGCAATGACAAGCTTGAAACACCTAAGATACCTGGACCTGTCTGGAACTTCTATTAAAAGATTGCCTGAAGCCACCAGCAGCTTTTCCATCTACAACTCTCAGACTTTCCAACTGTAGGTTTCGTGCAAGTTACCTGAAGCCATGAAACAAATGATAGCCTTAGACATCTCTATATTGATGGATGCCACAACTTGAAGCACATGCCGGCAGGTTTGAGGCAGCTAAGCCACCTTCGGACATTGACAAAGTATGTCGTAGGCATTGATGCTGGGACAGGCGTAGAAGAGTTGGCCAACTTAAATCTTGGCGGTCATCTAGAGCTTTATAATCTGACGAATGTAAGGATGCAGCAATGCTCTAAAAGCAATCTGGGTTCCAACCAAGTTTACATTCTTTAGTATTATGCTGGGATGGTGAAGAGTGGGAGCGTCCCTATTTGACTGACTTGGGAGCTGCTCCTCTTTTGCTAGCACGAAATGCTGAGGAGGTTTCCTCAGAAAGAAATGCTGAAGAGGTGCTAGAAGCCCTTCGACCTCAGATAACTTAAAGCTGTTGACGATAACGCATTATATGGGTGGCCACTTTCCGAACTGGATGATGGGCTCTACTTCCCTAGATACTTTAACTGAACTCCATCTAGGAAGTTGCACCAATGCGAACTCCCACCTTTATGGTTGCTACCCCTCCTAAAGATCCTCTGCTTGTCGAGAATGGACAGGGTCAAGCACTTTCTGTCGCAATCTAGGAAGTTGCACACAATGCGAACATCTCCCACCTTTATGGTTGCTACCCTCAAAGATCCTCTGCTTGTCGAGAATGGACAGGGTCAACACTTCTGTCGCACAAGTAATATACATGGCAGCGGAATGCAACGATGCAAGCATTCCCCTCCCTCGAGAGACTGTCGTTATTTGGAATGCTAAGCTTGGAGGAATGGTCAGAAATGAAGGAAGAGCAGTAGTTTTTCCCTAAGCTTGTTCAGCTGCAGATCGTCGAGTGTCCAAAGTTGACTGCCATGCCAGTGCTACCGGTACTAAAAGAGTTGAGAATGCCAGGAAATAAGACGCTTTTTGGGCAGGTTAAAAGTGGAACAGAGTCTCTTGAGCACCTGATTCTTGAGGGATGCGAGGATCCGGCACAGCCGCGGTTGGAGGACGATGACCAGATAAGGGGCTTTTATGGATCCCTACGCTCTTTGGAGATCAAGAGCTGCAATTGTTTTTTCGGCACCACAGTCTTCGGAAGCGCCCTTGGGGTTTTGGAAAAGCCTTTCTTCCCTTGGAAACTGACTATTAGCCACTGTGATGCTCTGGTCCACTGGCCAGAAGTGGAGTTTCAAGACTTGATATCCCTCAAGTTTTTACGCTTCTACGATTGTCAGAATCTGGCAGGTCCGTCCCCATCGCCATCGCCAGGCGAACGAGGCATACTGCCGCAGCTGGAAAGTTTGCATATTTCGGGATCTGGGCTGGTCCAATTGCCTAAGTGCCCTGCCTCCCTCAGATCATTGATGGTCACCTTCTGCCCCAACCTGAAGTCCTTGGAGGAAGGGCTGAGAGATGCCACTGCTCTCAAATCAATGTTCATTGCTGCATGTCCAAACCTGACGTCTCTGCCGACGCATCTGAGTCACAACACAGGACTTGCATCACTGCGTTTAGACTACTGAAAGAGCTGAGCATTTGGGACTGCGCCCAACTGTCTTCTTTGCCAGAGGGGTTGGAACTTGGAAGGCCTCGCTGCATTGCAGCATCTGAAGGTCAACGATTCCCGGAGGGTCTCCGAGAGCGACTCCCCCCGACTCGAGAAATTAATCATTGGAGGTTGCCCCAGCCTGGAGAGGCGATGCAAGGAAGGAGGAAGAAGATGACAGGTGAAGGAAGGAATCTGCCTTGTATAATATTACACCAAGTTGAACAGCTGTAAATCTTTTTACTATGTATGACATATAATTTAATAACATTCATACAACTTGTATGAATTTTATCTGTATAATTTTTATTAATCATAAGCAATATATAGCAAAATGATCAAGACAGAGCATATAACAATTGATATTTGTTTTATATAATAGAAACATTCTCTTCGCCTTTACGGTTGTGCCATGCATATATATAA
>UESW01004884.1:852093-880955 GCA_900491605.1 Calamus simplicifolius | reverse complement strand
AGAAGGAAGGGCTGCTGCTTGGTGCTTGACTACGTGGGAGGACTTCCACTCCAGGAATCACGTGAAGGTGCTGTAGAAGAAAAACAAGAGAAGAAGAAGAAGAGAAGGGAAGAAAATAAGGAGGTAACACAGGAGACCGTATTTTTCAGTGACGTAATCCTTATATCCCTATTATTCTCTTGTGATTGTTTCTCAGTTCTGGCAAGGGACTTTGAGACTTGGATATTTATTATTTTATAGTGGATCTTCTTCTCTGGCTTGCCCGTGATTTTTTTCCCTTTATCTTGAAGGGATTTTCCATGTAAATCTTGGTGTTTCTGTGATTGTGTGGTTTGCGCATTTTATTTATTATTCCGCTACGTATTATGGTCTGCTAGTATTTGCTCGTACACGGATTCTTTCCCATCAACTGGTATCAGAGCTATGAATTTTTTTTTTTTGTGCAGCATGGAGGCCGGTAATGTTTCCCGCATGATCAGTCTGAACGAAACAATTGGATGATATGGAAACCAAGGATGGAGGACCTCTTATATTGCAAGGATCTATATGGACCTTTAGAAGGGGTCAAAGCAAAGCCCGTTACAGTGATAGACGATGCTTGGATCATGTTAGATCGGAAGGCAGTCGGTTTTATTCGGCAATGGTTGGATGATAGTGTCTTTCACCATGTTTCCACTGAGACTTCTGCAAACTCTCTTTGGAAAAAGTTAGAAAGTCTATATGAGAGAAAAACAGCTGGCAACAAGGCTTTCTTGATCAGAAAACTAGTGAATCTGAAATATAAAGAGGGTGCTTCTATTGCTGAGCATTTGAATGAAATGCAGAGTATTAATAACCAGTTATCCTCTATGAAAATGTCTCTTGATGATGAGTTGCAGGCATTGTTACTTCTCAGTTCATTGCCAGAAAGTTGGGAGACACTGGTAGTTTCCCTCAGTAATTTGCACCAGACGGTGTTATCACCATGAGTCAAATAACAGGCAGTTTGTTGAATGAGGAGTTAAGAAGGAAAATTCAGCAACTTCTTAGATTGATTCACAGGCACTTGTCTCAGAGAATAGAGGACATCAAAGTCTAGAAATAGAGACAATTCATACAAGGGTAGAAGCAAATCAAGGTCAAGAAAAGATATTACTTGCTATAACTGTGGTGAGAAAGGGCACTACAAGAATCAGTGTAAGAAGCCTAAGAAGAGTAAGAAAAAGGGAAAAGAAGTGGAGGATACAGAGTCAAAGGAGAATATCACAGCTACTGTGCAGAGTGATGATTATTTGATTTTGTCTACTTCTGATGGTATCTTCTCATGTGAGTGTCAGAATCATGAGTGGGTGATTGACACAGGTGCTTCTTATCATGCTACACCATAGAGGGAGTTTTTTTCTACATATAAGACTGGAAATTTTGGTGTTGTCAAGATGGGAAATCAAGGCACAGCAGACATCATTGGCATGGGTGACATCCATGAAGACCAATCTTGGCTGTAAGTTGGTGCTCAAGGATGTAAGGCATGTAGCTGACTTGAGGCTAAATTTAATCTCAGTTGGAAGACTTGATGATGAAGATTTTGATAGCAGATTTCATAAAGGGCAATGGAAGCTCAGTAAAGGTTCACTTGTTGTAGCCAGTGGGAAGAAATGTCACACTTTATACAGGTTGCAGGCTAAAGCTTATGGTGAACAGTTGAATGTTACAGAGAACGACTTCAGCATGGAGTTGTGGCATAAACGACTGGGACACATGAGTGAGAAGGGGCTGCAAGTTCTTTCCAAGGGAGAAGTTCTACCAGACTTCAAAGGTGTACATCTGAACCCATGTGTTGATTGTTTGGTTGGCAAGCAACATAGAGTTTCTTTTGCTAGTCCTGCTTTATCTAGAAAAATGCATGTTTTGGATCGTATCTATACAGATGTTTGTGGTCCTCTGAGGACAAAAACTCCTAGTGGATCAGTTAATGTTCCAGGCATCAGTGGTGCACTTTATTTTGTCACTTTTATAGATATTTTTCCAGAAAAGTTTGGGTCTATGGTTTGAAGACTAAAGATCAGGTTATTAATGTCTTCAAAGAGTTTCATGCCAGAGTTGAAAGAGAGACAGGAAAGAAACTGAAATGTATAAGGTCAGATAATGGTGGTGAGTACACAGGTTATTTGATAATTATTGCAGATCACATGGCATTCAACATGAGATGACAGTTCCTGGTACTCCTCAGCATAATGCAATTGCAGAGAGAATGAACCGCACCATCATGGAAAAGATCAGATGTATGCTTTCACAGTCCAAGTTACCTAAAAGATTTTGGGATGAGGCATTGAAGACAGCGGTTGATGTAATAAACTTGTCACCATGTACAGCTCTAGATGGTGATGTTGCAGAGCGTGTATGGTCAGGAAAAGATGTCTCTTATAAGCACTTGAGAGTGTTTGGTTGTCGTGCATTTGCACATGTTCCAGACATTGAGAGGTCCAAGCTGGATGGTAAGACAAAAGAATGTGCTTTGCTTGGTTACTCACATGATGAGTTTGGTTATAGACTTTGGGATCCAGAAAAGCAGAAGGTATTCAGAAGCAGAGATGTGGTATTTTTTGAAGATCAAACCCTTCAAGACTTCAAGAAGGAGGTGTCAGTCAAGTCTTCTGCAGGAGGATTAACAGACTGTGATCCAGTTACTCCTCTAGTAAATCAGGGTGATAGGGGAGATGTGCAAGAAAATAGTGCAGGAGCAGATATTAACTCACCTGTAGGACATGTTGAGCAGGAAGGAGATCAGGAGCAACCTCCTACAGAGCCTCAGCTGAGAAGATCTATCAGACAACGTCAACCTTCCAAAAGGTATTCTACAGATGAATATATAATGCTTACTGATGCAGGTGAACCAGAATGTTACCAGGAGGCAGTTGAAAGTGAGCAGAAAAAGGAGTGGTTAGTAGGTATGCTGGAAGAAATGGATGCCTTACAGAAGAACCACACATATGATTTAGTGGAACTACCAAGAGGAAGAAGGCTTTAAAGAACAAGTGGGTTTTCAGGTTAAAGACTCAACAGCATTGTTCTCAACCAAAGTACAAGGCCAGATTGGTTGTGAAAGGCTTTGGTCAAAAGAAAGGTATTGACTTTGAAGAGATTTTTTCTCCTGTTGTTAAAATGTCTTCAATTCGTGTTGCTCTAGGTATTGCTGCTAGTCTAGACTTGGAGGTTGAGCAGTTAGATGTGAAGACAGCTTTTCTTCATGGTGATTTGGAGGAGGAAATCTATATGGAGCAACCAGAAGGCTTCAAAGTCAAAGGTAAAGAAAATCTTGTCTGCAGATTGAAAAAAAGCTTATATGGGCTGAAGCAAGCTCCAAGGCAGTGGTACAAGAAATTTGATTCATTTATGGCTGAAAATGGATACAAAAGAATGGCTTCAGATCATTGTGTGTATATCAAATGGTTTAGTGAGGATTTTGTCATACTCCTACTTTATGTTGATGACATGCTTATTTTTGGGAAAGATATGTCTATGATTGACAGGTTGAAGAAGGAGCTGAGCAATTCATTTGAAATGAAGGATATGGGACCAGCAAAGCAAATACTGGGTATGCAGATTTCCCGTGATAGAAGAATCAAGAAAATATGGTTGTCACAGGAAAAGTACATTGAGAAGGTATTGGATAGGTTCAGTATGATCAATGCAAAGCCAATTGGTTCTCGTCTTGCAGGTCACTTCAGGTTGTACTCAGAGCAAAGTCCTTCAAGTGATGAGGAGAAGGAGAAAATGAAGAAGGTTCCTTATGCTTCAGCAGTCGAAAGTTTGATGTACGCGATGGTATGTACGAGGCCAGACATCGCATATGCAGTGGGTGTTGCTAGCCGATTTCTTGCAAATCCAGGGAAAGAGCATTGGGCAGCAGTGAAGTGATCTTCAGATATCTCAGAGGAAGCTCCAAAGTTTGTTTAAGCTTTGGGGGTGGTCCAGCTGTGCTGATTGGTTACACAGATGTAGATATGGCGAGAGATATTGATACAAGGAAGTCCACATCAGGTTTCATACTTACTTTTGCAGGGGGAGCTGTGTCATGGCAATCCAGATTGCAAGGTGTGTAGCTCTCTCTACCACAGAGGCAGAATATATTGCTGCTACCGAGGTCTGTAAGGAGATGCTGTGGATGAAAGAATTCTTACATGAATTGGGGTTGAAACAGAAAAATTATGTGGTATATTGTGATAGCCAGAGCGCCATCCACTTGTGCAAGAACCCAACTTTTCATTTCAAGTCAAAGCATATAGATGTGAGATACCACTGGATTCGAAATGTGTTTGAAGAGAAGCAGTTACGGCTTCAGAAAATTCACACAGATGAAAATGGGGCAGACATGTTGACAAAGACCTTATCAAAAGAAAGGCAAGAGATATGCCGACAGCTGGTCGGCATGATTTCACACTAAGGAAGCATGAGACAGCCTCCCTTATGGGCTGAAGGGGGAGGTTGTTGGGCCCATGGCCCACTTATTCAGCCCATTAGGGCAAAAGGGAGCGCTACTCCTTTTTCTACCAGGTTTGTTCTCTCTCTTTTATAAAAGGAGTAGCCGCCTTCCTTTTTTGGTTTTCTCTTTTTTAAGGAGCAGCCGTCTGGAAAAGAGGAGAAGCATGTAGCAGGTATTTTTTTTTTCTAGGAGCATGGATTGCTAGGGGAAGAGAAGGAAGGGCTGCTGCTTGGTGTTTGACTACGTGGGAGGACTTCCACTCCAGGAATCACGTGAAGGTGCTGCAGAAGAAAAACAAGAGAAGAAGAAGAAGAGAAGGGAAGAAAATAAGGAGGTAACGCAGGAGACCGTATTTTTCGGTGACGTAATCCTTATATCCCTATTATTCTCTTGTGATTGTTTCTCAAGTTCTGGCAAGGACTTTGAGACTTGGATATTTATTATTTTATAGTGGATCTTCTTCTCTGGCTTGCCCGTGATTTTTTTTCCCTTTATCTTGAAGGGATTTTCCACGTAAATCTTAGTGTTTCTGTGATTGTGTGGTTTGCGCATTTTTATTTATTATTCCGTTGCGTATTACGGTCTGCTAGTATTTGCTCGTACACGGATTCTTTCCCATCAATGGCATTTTGGTTGGCATGCATGCTCTGTTAAGTTATGAGGTCTTCCGGAAATGCCTTGATAATGAATGATTGAAATTTAAGTGAATATTTTTGAATGTTGGGAATGTAAGTGGAACCTTGCGCTTTGTGAATGTAAAATTGTTATACCCTAAACCACTAGACTGAACATACCATGCAACCGCAAAACCTCCAAGTATTATTTAGGAATTATGCAAGAGCTTTTTTTTTTTAATTACCAATACATCAAAATTTAATTAATATTATTTAACTTACAAAGGTTGTTAATTATCTAAAATGTCAAAAATTCAATTATAATTTTAAATGTCGGCTGTCATGTGTGTTTCTAGTTCAATTATTTTTTACAAGTGACATTAGTATCAGAAGATCTGATTTGTCCTTGACTAGGTATACCTCTTCCTAGCGAGAGCTCTAAAATCTTTCTTATCTCCTGCTTCTCATTCCAACATAATTCATTCTTGATCATAAAGCATCATGAGAAGGTTCTGCAAATAAATAAAATATACAAAAGGAATATAATGAGCCTAAGCCTAGTAAAAATTTCTCCATACCTCGCATGCAATATAAGATATCATTATAAACATATTATATATAACAACTTGAACATAAAGTAAAAATAGCATAATATGATTATGTTTCAATGCAATACGCAAATCATACTAGAACGACAGTTAAATTATGTTCAATAGTAACAACACTAATAATGCACTTAAAATTACCTATAAGCCACATCATCATAAGCAACATAAAAAATTATCATCATGTACTAATAATCAATTTCATTAGGATATCGAATGACAACTTACTTAATTCATAATTTAGATAGGTACTGGATTAATCAAGGCCATGTTTTAGCCCATGGCAAGCAATTAAGTCTAGTCATGCTCCAACCCACTATGGCAAGTAAATCGAGTCACACCCACCATGACAACCATATTTAGCCGCGCTTCAGCCCATGATGGCAACCATATCTAGTCACGCTTTAGTCCGCGATGGCAACAAATCTCATGACTAGTCCGATGTCTACCACCATCTATTCCATTACATATTTAGGTTATTTTATGAATTAAAATGTATTCTTAATTACATGAGTAAGCAGTCCAACATTTACAAGTCATATGATGTCTAATGTAATCCTAATTATGCATAATATAAGTATTTTTTTCCATGATCATTTTACTAGATGATCAATATTATGTCGTTATTACAAAACATCATAACATGCATGTTCATATATATATTCATGCTATCATCATAGTATACTCGTATACATGATCATTGTATTATATCAAAACATATATTATCATAATATGTATGTTCATACCATCATCATAAATTTCACGAATCACAACACATGAATTCCCAACATGCACTCATTAAATATGCATGGAATTCTTACCTAAGCTATCTTTTATCCCGAGAAATCAACTCTACCTCAGCAAATATCTTAATCCTCTGAATGGGGGAAAGACTGACTTTAGGATGGCCCTCTTCTAGTTTTGATTGCTGCTCACCAACACTGGCAACTAAAATGCCATGGCTTTAATGCTTATTCTCCCAAAGCACTCTCCACGGTTTGAGAATTTTGAACAAGCACATCAATTGCAGCTAAGAATGGTGCGACCGTCAATGTTTCATTGGCAAAGTGGACATGATCTTGGATTCCTTTCTTTGACACAAAGTCACGAAGTTCTGTTTCAAACTTTGCACCTAACATCTATGAAGTTCAGAATCACATGCAGGATATCGCTCCAAAAGTCGCCTGCTTTAATTAGTGGAATAGAAATCAATGGAACTTCTTTCATATTATTATGATCCCACCAGAAAGCCTTTGTGAAGGAAATAGAGAACAACTTCCATCATTAGCCAAGAACTTGATGTACTCTAGGTCTGCATCACCTGACAATGCAGAATTCCGCTGATTCCGCTGATTCCCAACCACAAAATTTGACCGCTTCGAACTACCACTATATGCATTGGAGGCACTTGCAACTTCAGCTCTTGGATTATCTTAAAGACTTCCATAGAACAAATCTTGCCCCTTCCCTTGAGAAACACTGCTTGATACGGCTAGCCATTTCGCTTGGGTGATATTATCCTTTGCGCGGTTTTCGAAAGTAATGATGTGACAACAAAACCCAAGACTCCAGCACCGACCCTAGTGCTGGCCCCCAGCGCCGGCCCTCAGCGTCGGCCTCCAGCGTCGGCCCTCAGCGTCGGCCTCCAGCGTCGGCCTGCATTGCCGGCCCTCAGCGTCGGCCTCCAGCGTCGGCCTCCATTGCCGGCCCTCAGCGTCAGCCTCCAGCGTCGGCCTCCAGCGTCGGCACCAAAGACCAACTACGCGTTGGCACCAAGGACCGACCTCCAGTGCCGGCCCTCAGCGTCAGCCTCCAGCGTCGGCCTCCAGCGTCGGCACCAAAGACCAACTACGCGTTGGCACCAAGGATAGGCCCCAGCGTCGGCCTTCAGTGCCGGCCCTCAGCGTCAGCCTCCAGCGTCGGCCTCCAGCGTCGGCACCAAAGACCACTACGCGTTGGCACCAAGGATAGGCCCCAGCGTCGGCCTCCAGCATCGGCCCCCAGCATCGGCCCTCAGCGCCGGCTTCCCGTACTGAGACCTTAGCTCTTGCCTCCGGCTCCGGCCTCCGGCACCGGCCTCCCGCGTCGGCCCCCAGTGTCGGCCTTCAGTATCTCCCACATACACAATGACTAGTCTCGTGCAACCGATCCCGTAATTTAAGGCCTACTGCCAAACACCTCACCCACCAAAATCATGGGCACGTGTTAGCCAGATCGGCAGTTACCGCTATAAGCGGCCCTTATCCAGCAACAGTCCAACGACTTGCCGTTCGGCGAAACAACACAACGGGACGGATTCGACAGTTCCAAACAGAACGAGGTAAACGGGATCCCAGGCAGGTATAAAAGGAGGACCCGAGCTCCATGCAAAGGGGACTCAATCTCTACTCTTTCATTAAAAAATTCCTGTTCTCCAGATCGCTGACTTGAGCGTCGGAGGGTCCCCGCCGGAACTATCGGTCCAGGACTTTTCTTGTAGGTTTCCGACTGAAGGAGGCGGTCCCTATCATTCCTCTGAAGGCCAACGAAGCATTTATGTTGCTCGACGCTCCTCAAAAGTGATTTGGCGGCAACAGATTGGCGCGCCAGGAAGGGGGGCAGCACTGCCAAACCGGGTCAAAAATTCTCCCTGGAACCCCTCCAATTTTGCAAAGGAAGCGATGGTGACTACGTGAGCACAAGAGGCTTCCTCCAGTCAGGCAGCCGGATGCATCCCCCGAGCTGATCATTCGGAGGCCAATCTCCATGCTCCGTCCCTTGCACCGGCAAGCCAACCCGACCGGCTTGATGTTCTAGCCCACCAGGTCCAGGATCTGACGACGATGGTCCGGGGGCTGCAAGAGCATTATTTGGCTGCTGTAACTCAACCCTATGTGCTGGACGAAGGGGTGCGAGGAACAGTCCAGTCTCACCAAGGAGGGACACCGCCTGAGGTCTCCCACCGCTCACCCCCCGAACCTCATCACCAAGGGACCTCGAAGCGACGACGGTCTCCCTCCCGCCGCTCCGGTCGTTCCCGCCACCGCTGGAAGAAAAAGAGTCCAAGCGGGCACATTCTTTGCGCCGCGATCTTCTTCAGCTCCTTCTTCCGAGTCATCCCGAGGTGACACTCCCTGGAAAACCACCCGTCGGGCAGAGCAAAGGCTTGACGAGTACCATCGACGGTTGGACGAGCTCAGCCGCCGGATCGCCGATCCTTATGCGGCGGAGTATGAGCGTCGCCCCCCGCTTGCTCGCCATATCATGGATGAACCGGTCCCACCCCGGTTCCGTCTCCCTCAATTGGATCCATATGATGGAACGACGGACCCCTTGGACCACCTGGAAAGCTACAAGGTCCTCATGCAGGTCCAGGGAGCGACGGACTCCCTCTTATGCGTCGCCTTCCCGGCCACGCTCCGCAAGGCAGCACGCGCGTGGTACTCCCGTCTGCCCCACGCAGCATCAACTCATTTCGGCAACTTGAGCGATCTTTCCTGGCTCATTTTGATGCCTGTCGAAAGATCCCTCGAGTCGTGGATAGCCTCTTTGCTGTCCAGCAGAAGAGTGGAGAGACCTTAAAGGATTTCGTCGCTCGATTTAAGGAAGCAGCGTTGGAGGTGTACAACCTGGAAGACTCTGTAGCCACCTTGGCCCTAAAGCGGGGACTTCGCCCATCCAGGTTCGCTTACTCCCTGGATAAGAAACCTCCGCGTTCCTACGCCGAGCTTCTGAGCCGGTGCAGAAGTACATCCGCGCTGACGAAGCGGATTCTTCCAGGAGAGAAGTTGACAAGAACCCCGGTAATAAACCGTCGTCTCCTGACCACGCCGGTGCACGACCTCGAAAGCCCGAACCTCCACGATGCTCAGATCGCCGACCACAGGCACTGGTTCCTAAAGAGCAGTTACTCCCCTCATGGCTCCCATCTCTCACATCCTACTGGAGATCGAGGAGGAACCTTATTTCAAGCGCCCGGCTCCCTTGAAGTCCGGGGCCCCCCGCAACAAGGAGTTTTACTGCCGGTATCACCGAGACTACGGTCACGACACTGAGGACTGCCGCCACCTAAAAAAGGCCATCGAGGAGCTGGTTCAGCAAGGTCACCTGGGCAAATTCGTTCGACGTGGAAATCTCCCCGCATTGGGTCCCCCGGTGCCTCCGAGTCGTCCGGCTGGTGTAGATAATACCCCAACTGAAAAGACCATAGCTATGATCTCCTGGGGAGCGGAAGGCGGTTCGAAGAGGCCGCGAGAGGGAATAGACTCTGTAATACCTTTCTTCGGAAAGGATTTAGAAGGGGTAGTTAATAAACATGACGACAGCGTCGTGGTGTCCATGACTATAGCCAAACACCCTGTAAAAGAATTTTAATTGATAGTGAGAGCTCTGTGGATGTCTTGAGTTATGAAGCTTTTGTTCGGATGAACTTATCAAGGTCTTTACTCCGGCCCGTTGCCACTCCGCTAATGGGCTTCACGGGAGACTCAGTGAGCGTCGAAGGCGAAATTGCTCTCCCGGTCACGGCTGGAACTCCTCCATGTCAGAGCACCGTGGTCATAAACTTCTTGGTGGTCCGGGTCCCGCTGGCTTATAACGCCATCTTGAGAAGGCTGGGGTTGAATCTGCTAGATGCGTGATCTCCACTAAGAGATTATTGGTAAGGTTCCCCACCAATGAAGGGATCGGAGAAATGAAGGGGGAGCAAAGCCCACTTCTGCCTTGCTACCATCTGTCTCCCAGCCCACTGAACGCGGAGTCAGCGACAGCCTCTGAGTCACTCGATCCTAGGGAGTTGGGAAGAAGGGAGAGCCGGCAGAGCACCTTCTAACCCTTCCCTTGGGTGATGACTCAGCAAGGACTGTTCAGCTGGGGGCATCGCTCTCGGAGAAAATACGCCATCAACTTCTTACTTTCCTGCGGGCCAACACTGACGTTTTCGTATGGTCATCCTCAGACATGCCGGGCGTCCTTGAAGAAGTAATCACCCACCAACTTAACCTCAAGCCAGGTGTCGGCCGGTCCGACAGAAAAGAGAAACTTTGCTCCGGACAGGCAGAAAGCTATCGACGAGGAGATCCGCAAGTTAATGGTTGCAGGCCATATTCGGGAGGTCCACTACCCCGAATGGTTGGCTAATGTGGTTCTGGTCCGCAAGGCCAATGGAAGTTGGAGAATGTGCGTAGATTTCACCGACCTCAACAAGGCATGCCCCAAAGACAGCTTCCCCCTGCCTCGAATCGATCAACTGGTGGATGCTACATCCGGCCATGAGGTCCTTAGCTTCATGGATGCTTTCTCTGGATACAACCAGATCCGGATGAACCCGATGGATGAAGAAGCTACCTCCTTCATAACCGAAAAGGGGCTGTATTGCTACAAGGTAATGCCTTTCGGGTTAAAGAATGCGGGAGCTACTTACCAGAGGTTGATGAACAAGGTCTTTGAAGGTCAGATAGGGGTAACATGGAAGTGTACGTGGATGACATGCTGACAAAAGCGTTCATGCCGGTGACCACATTGCGGACCTAGCAGAAACTTTTGACAGCCTTTGTCGCTACCAGATGAAGCTGAACCCTCAAATGTGCATTTGGGGTGACCGCTAGGAAGTTTTTGGGTTTCATGGTGACCCGGAGGGGGATCGAAGCAAACCCAGACAAAGTCCAAGCCATCTTGGACATGAGGCCTCCTGCCAATAAGAAGGAAGTACAGCGCTTGACAGGAAGAGTAGCCGCCCTAAGCCGCTTCCTATCCAAGTTTGCTGAAAGGTGTCTGCCTTTCTTCAAGGCGCTTCGCCAAATCAATGAGTTCGAATGGACGAAAGAATGTCAGGAGGCATTCGAAGGGTTAAAGGACATTCTTATCTACCCCGCCACTGCTAGCCAAGCCGACGGGTGGAGAAGAGCTCCTTCTATACCTTGCGGCCTCTCCTGAGGCTGTTAGCTCTGTGCTAGTCCGTATGGACACTAATGGCACACAAAGGCCAGTATATTATACGAGTAAGGTACTTCATGATGCAGAGACCCGATACTCAAACATGAAAAAATCATCTTCTCATTGATCATGTCTGTCCAGCGACTGCGGCCATATTTCAAGCCCACCCGATCGCGGTGATCATAGACCAGCCTCTGAAGGTGGTTCTGGCTCGTCCAGATACTTTCGGCCGGCTGGCAAGGTGGGCCCTTAAGCTGGGGGAGTTTGATCTATCTTTCCGCCCCCGGTCGGCCATGAAGTCCAAGTCCTGGCAGATTTTTTGGTTGAATGTACTTGGGGATTGAGCCACCTGAAGAACCTCCTGCGACATTCAGCCCCTCGGAACCAGCGAGATGAGTGGGTTCTCCATGTGGATGGGGCATCAACCTCAAGGGAGCGGAGCAGGCCTCATCTTGGCCAACTCGGATGGGGTTGTGACCGAATGTGCACTTCGCTTCCTCTTTCCAGCCACTAACAATCAGGCGGAATATGAAGTTTTGCTATCCGGCGTGAGGTTGGCTCGAGAGCTTGGGGTGAAACGCCTTAGGGCATTCACCGACTCCCAACTGGTTGCCGGCCAAATTACAAAGGAATACGAGGCAAGGGATCCCATTATGGCCCGCTACTTAGAAATGGTGTACTCATAAATTTCCTCCTTCACACATTTCAGCGTCAGCTACATTCCACGACAGGAGAATGCTAAAGTCGACGCCTTATCCCGTCTTGCTGCCTCATCTGATGGGATGTTGGGAAAGGCTTATGTGGAGCACCTAGAAGCCTCGAGTATTGAAGTACTAAGAGAAATTGCACCGGTGGAGCAGGAGCCCTTCTGGATGGATGCCTATGTCCGGTACTTTACTGAAGGCACCCTTCCAGAAGACCCTGCCGAAGCTAGGAAACTAAAAAGACGGGCCCCGAAGTTTTTTATTATGGAGGGAAAGCCCTATCGAAGGTCGTTCTCATACCCTGTTCTCAGATGTTTCGGTCCTAACGACGCCAATTATATACTGCGGGAGATACACGAAGGGATATGCGGAAACCACCTGGGGGGCAGGGCTCTTGCATATAAAGCTTTACGTCAAGGGTATTATTGGCTGACAATGAAGGAGGATGCCTCCGAGCTCGTTAAAGATGTGACACCTGCCAGCGGCATGCCAACATTCAACATCAACCGGCATCTCAACTGACCCCTCTAGCTGCACCATGGCCCTTGCACAGTGGGGCATGGATATTCTGGGACCATTCCCTCCTGCCTCCGGACAACGCAAGTTCCTAGTGGTGGCAGTCGACCATTTTACTAAGTGGATCGAGGCGGAAGCTCTTGCTAAGATCACGGAAGCCAAAGTAAGGAATTTCTTCTGGAAATCCGTAGTATGCCGGTTCGGGCTACCGCACACCCTCGTTACGGACAATGGCCGACAGTTTGATAATGCGCCTTCCGAGAATTCTGTGATGGCCTGGGCATCCACCATCGATTCACCTCAGTAGGGCATCCCCAAACCAACGGTGCTGCAGAAGTAACTAATCGCATCATCCTCCAAGGACTCAGGGCTCGGCTAGATAGCTGCAAAGGGCGCTGGGTGGAAGAACTTTCCAGTGTGCTGTGGGCCTACCACACGACGCCATGAGCACCTACAGGGAAACCCCTTTCAGCTTGGTCTTTGGGACCGAGGCGGTAATCCCCGTGGAAATAGGAGCTCCTAGTCCTCGGATGGAATTATACCATGAAGAAAGCAACTCAAACCAGCTAAGGGCTGATCTGGATTTGGTGGAATAACTGCGAGATCAGGCGCAGCTTCGCATGGCAGCATTCCGTCAGCGAGTGGCCAAGCACTACAACTCTCGGGTGCGACCCAAGGCATTCCAGCCGGGAGACCTTGTCCTACAAAGAGCTGAAGTATCAAAGCCGACGGAGGGGGCAAGCTAGCACCAAAATGGGAAGGACCATACCGTGTCAAGGAAGTACTCCACCATGGGGCGTACAAAGTCGAAGAACTAGATGGGAAACCGCTCCCTCGCACTTGGAATGCCGACAACTTGCGTCGGTACTATCAATAGAACTCTATTATCATTAATTCGAATTGATTTGATACATGAATAATCAACATGATCTTATTCTTAAATGAGTATGCTTAACACCAAAGACCGGCGCCAGCGTCGGCACAAAGACCAACTCCGCGTTGGCACCAAAGACCGGCGCCCAGTGTCGGCACTAAAGATCAACTCCGCGTTGGCACCAAAGACCAACTCCGCGTTGGCACCAAAGACCGGCGCCCAGCGTCGGCAACAAAGACCAACTCCGCGTTGGCACCAAAGACCGGCGCCCAGCGTCGGCACTAAAGACCAACTCTGCGTTGGCACCAAAGATCGGCGCCTAGCGTCGGCGCACCAAAGACCAACTCCACGTTGGCACCAAAGACCGGCGCCCAGCGTCGGCACAAAGACCAACTCCACATTGGCACCAAAGACCGGCGCCAGTGTCGGTACAAAGACCAACTCCGCGTTGGCACCAAAGATCGGCGCCCAGCGTCGGCACCAAAGACCAACTCCGCATTGGCACCGAAGACCGGCGCCAGCGTCGGCACAAAGACCAACTCCGCGTTGGCACCAAAGACCGGCGCCCAGCGTCGGCACTAAAGACCGGCGCCTAGCGTCGGCACCAAAGACCAACTCCGCGTTGGCACCAAAGACCAGCGCCAGCGTCGGTACAAAGACCAACTCCGCATTGGCACCAAAGACCAACTCCGCGTTGGCACCGAAGACCGGTGCCAGCATCGTCACAAAGACCAACTCCGCGTTGGCACCAAAGACCGGCGCCCAGCGTCGGCACTAAAGACTGGCGCCTAGCGTCGGCACCAAAGACCAACTCCATGTTGGCACCAAAGACCGGCGCCCAGCGTCGGCACTAAAGACTAACTCCGCGTTGGCACCGAAGATCGGCGCCTAGCGTCGGCGCACCAAAGACCAATCCCGCATTGGCATACAACTCTACGTTGGCAACAAAGACCGGCGCCCAGCGTCGGCACACTAAAGACCAATTCTGTGTTGGCACTAGGACCGGCTTTCAGCGTCAACAACAAAATCCGGACCCATTCCGGCACCCATAGACCAGCGCCCAGCGACTGACGCCCGCGTCGCTACCAAACGCTGGCCTTGTGCCAACACTTGGGACAATATCACGGCTTGTGATCCTATTTCATGTAACCTACTCTACATAGCCCCATTGGTGGGCGATTCATGACAGCTTGAATAAATAAAGCTAATAATAACCAAAGGGGCGAAATATGGATTAAAGACATTCATTAATGGTTGCAAGGTTACAAAGTGCCGACCCAGGTCAGGCATATATCGATACAAAAAGAGAAACCAAAAGGCTGTTACTGGTCATCCGAAGCCGGAGCATCATCCTCAGGGACATCATCAGGCTTCAGTCCCTCAATATCCTCCAGGTCGTAGAGCTCCTGGATTTTATCTTTGCAGTCTTGAAAGCCAACATCATAGGCAAGCGCCGCTGCCTCGGCCACCTCCTTGTCGAAGGCTTTGGATTTTCTAAAATCTTCTACGGCCTCGGCCCCCTTCTTTTCAGCTTCAATGGCCCTCTTCTGGGCCTCTGCCACCTGCCTTCAGATCTGCAATTTCGGCTATGTACTGGCGGGTGGCTTCTTGGGCTGCGCTTGCCTCAGCGACAGAACTTAATTGGGTCTTCAAGATGCACACCTCCAATTATGCCGCCTCCAGCTTCTCTTCGGCCACTTTCTGTTTCTCCTCGGCCACCTGAGCATTATCTAGCTCATTGGCGGCGCGGCGCTGAGCAACCTCTAGCGCATACTCTGCCTTTTTGGCTCGTAGCCGGGCGACATCAACTTCACCCTTCAGGGTAGCCCGAATGTCCTCCAGAGCCATTGCCGACTTCTCCGCCTTGATCTGGAGGGACAACATCTCCTCGTGTGCTTGTTCGACGGCGGTATCGCTTAGGGTCCAAAGGTTTTTAAGAGCGACAAGAGAATTCAGGGCCTGAAGGAAATGTCAAGATGAGAAAAAGAAAAGAGAAGGGAAAGAGATGATAGTGGCGCAGAAGCTCACCCAGAGATGCGCCACCGATGCTTCGCGGAAGAAGGCGACTCTCCCCTGACCCCGGAGATATTCTTGCACTTCGACCACCGCGGCTTCCTCCACGGCTCGTGCAGCCCAGCGACCGTGGTTTGCCAACAACGATTGGAAGGAGGGATCAACGCCCCTCTCTTCCCTAGGCGTCGGACCTGCAGAGGCTGATTCCGCCTCTGAGCCTGCCGCCTCCGACTCCTTGGCTGGCGGAGGCACTTCAACTGCTACCTCCGTGGGGGGCAGAGTAGCGGCTGGAGTCATCACCATTGCCGCCGGAATTTTCGCCGTCTCTAAGGCTTTGGGCAAGGGCGACGGCGTCTCCCCCTCGGGAGAAAGGTCGAGTAGGATAATGGGAGGAGCTGAAGCTGGAGATCCTCTCTCCGGTTGACTCCTTTCCACCTTCCCGTCGGTCTCGGCCCTTCCTGCGTCTACCATAACAGGTTCGTTGGCCTGAGCTTGGGCGGCCTCGCTTGCATACGAGGGTTCCACAGTTCTGGCCCCCTTGGCCTCGGTCTCTCCAGCGTCGGCCCTTTTAGGGCCGCCCTTCTTCAAAACCTTTGTATGAAGGGGCTTTACGACTTTAGCCCCTTCAGTGTCGGCCCTTCCCGCGTCGGCCTTCACGGCTCCAACCCTCTCCGTGTCGGCCCTTCTTGGAACTTTAGCAATGGCCTTTCTTTCGGCAGGGGGTGCATTCCCTGCAGCCTTCCTCTTCCTGGTGGCCGCCTGTTTAAGCTCATGAACTGTCGGCGCCATCCCTACATAGGCAAAGGATAGTTAAAATAAATAAAAAAAAATAGAGAGAAAAGGAGAAGCAGAGGAGAAGAGAGGCGAGTGATCAAGTGCTCACCCCTCGCGGGAATTAAACCGGCACGATGAAGATTTTCCTCGGCTAAAAGCATATTACACCGAGGGATGTCGGCAGTCAGAAGCTGCCCAAATGCCATTCGGTCTCGTGGAAGGATGGAGGGATCCCTATTGGCGTCGATGTTGGGTATCCCCCAGCTTCCACGAACCCCACTGATGTCCGCAAAGAAAAACTTGTCCTTCCACCCTTTAACAGAAGTAGGAAGGCATAATTTGAGAATCCTATTAGACCTAGGAGTGAAGGACCACCACCTCGACTGTTTGCGAAGAGTATAAAAGCTGCGGAACAAAGAAATACTGGCCTCAATGCCTTGCAAGTGGCAGAGTACCACAAAAACCGACAATAGTTCGGATGGAGTTGGGAACTAATTGGGAAGGAGTCAAGGAGTACCGGTCTAGAAGATTAAGAATAAAAGGGTGAATCGGCAACCGAAGCCCGGCCTTAAAAAGGCTCCGTACAAAGCAACCCTTCCGGGACGGGAAGAAGTTACCCTGTCATCAGGGGTAGGGAAGAACAGATGAAGGTCTGAAGGGAAGCTATATTTGGCCCTTAGGTTTACCATGTCTTGAGCAGACATAGAGGACACAGTCCCTTCGGGGGACTCCTTGGCAACCCTAGAAGGAACGGCAGCCATTGACTGGCTCCGGACGGAAATCCGTCTGCCGGCTGGACGAGTCCCGGTTAGGGGACGATTGACTGGTCGCTGCTCCGGTGAAGAATGGTTAGAAGAAAGGGTGGACCATTGGCTTGACAATGAACTGGAAGTTTGAGAAGGATTGTGGGAACCCCCCCAGGAACCAGAGATGGAGCAAGAAGGTGAGGAAGCCATAGGAACTAACCTGGAAAACTCAAGCTGAAGACAGGGCACAGGGGGAGAATGAACACAGGAAACAGAGGAACGCTGGCGGACTCGAAAGGGCGCAGCAGCAGAAGAAATGGGGAAGATGGGAAGATAAGGGCTATGTGTCCTCATAACGCTCTCTCAAGACACCCCACAATCGTCCGATTCGATCACGCGTCCGTCTTCAATTGGGAGGCATTTCGACGGCCCGCCAATGCGAAGAACTCGAAAAGACCACGATGAAAAGGGAGGCATTAACTTTATCGCAATGATACCGCTCGCCTTTTCGTAACTCTACCCGAGGGAAATCCTCCCTAATCCCAACAAAGGCGAGATAATGACGTAAAAACCGGCCGCCTAGAGGATATTGACACCCCTTTCGCGGGTAGGTAAACGCTCACCCATCTCAGAGGCGGGGGGGCATATGATACGGCTGGCCGTTTCGCTTGGGTGATTATCCTTTGCGCGGTTTTCGAAAGTAATGATGTGACAACAAAACCCAAGACCTCCAGCACCGACCCTAGTGCTGGCCCCCAGCGCCGGCCCTCAGCGTCGGCCTCCAGCGCCGGCCCTCAGCATCGGCCTCCAGCGTCGGCCTCCATTGCCGGCCCTCAGCGTCGGCCTCCAGCGTCGGCCTCCATTGCCGGCCCTCAGTGTCAGCCTCCAGCGTCGGCCTCCAGCGTCGGCACCAAAGACCAACTACGCGTTGGCACCAAGGACAGGCGTCCAGCGTCGGCCTCCAGTGCCGGCCCTCAGCGTCAGCCTCCA
Source organism: Calamus simplicifolius (assembly GCA_900491605.1). Taxonomy (NCBI): domain Eukaryota; kingdom Viridiplantae; phylum Streptophyta; class Magnoliopsida; order Arecales; family Arecaceae; genus Calamus; species Calamus simplicifolius. Next base: position 862,744 of record UESW01004884.1, on the reverse strand, counting down.
GCGTCGGCACCAAAGACCAACTACGCGTTGGCACTAAGGATAGGCCCCAGCGTCGGCCTTCAGTGCCGGCCCTCAGCGTCGCCTCCAGCGTCGGCACCAAAGACCAACTACGCGTTGGCACCAAGGATAGGCCCCAGCATCGGCCTCCAGCATCGGCCCCCAGCATCGGCCCTCAGCGCCGGCTTCCCGTACTGAGACCTTAGCTCTTGCCTCCGGCTCCGGCCTTCGGCACCGGCCTCCCGCGTCGGCCCCCAGTGTCGGCCTTCAGTATCTCCCACATACACAATGACTAGTCTCGTGCAACCGATCCCGTAATTTAAGGCCTACTGCCAAACACCTCGCCCACCAAAATCATGGGCACGTGTTAGCCAGATCGGCAGTTACCGCTATAAGCGGCCCTTATCCAGCAACAGTCCAACGACTTGCCGTTCGGCGAAACAACACAACGGGACGGATTCGACAGTTCCAAACAGAACGAGGTAAATGGGATCCCAGGCAGGTATAAAAGGAGGACCCGAGCTCCATGCAAAGGGAACTCAATCTCTACTCTTTCATTAAAAATTCCTGTTCTCCAGATCGCTGACTTGAGCGTTGGAGGGTCCCCGCCGGAACCACCGGTCCGAGACTTTTCTTGCAGGTTTCCGGCTGAAGGAGGCGGTCCCTATCATTCCTCTGAAGGCCAACAAAGCATTTATGTCACTCGACGCTCCTCAAAAGTGATTTGGCGGCAACACTGCTTATTATGACAGCGAAGATCGTCACTCTACACTCCAAGGGACTCATGTATATATCTTCAGCAACCTCCATTAGTTCTTCGCTATTCCCAAGATGGAGAACATAAGTTTGGGCATCTGGATTTTTGGATGGTCATGAGTTCTGTTCTTCCAAGCATTTACTTTTTGCATAAGAATCAATCATGGCACAAATGACAAATGGTAGATATACAACAGATTCCAACGCTTGAAGGGAAGAATGGTCAGTGAAACCAATCAACTTCTACTGAGCGATGACTTCCAGCAATATGCCTCTCCAATAATGGACAAACTCATGCAAGGCTAACAAAGATGAGGTGCAGGAAACATACATCTCTACCTGCCGTCCAGCACCAAAAGCATCGTATATCACAACACATGCTAATACCATGGCAGTTGCAAATGTAGAACCATCGAAGCCGCCTTTGGAAACAAATAGCTGTAGCAATTTCGCTGATTTTGGCTGCACCTCATCCAACTAGTTGCTTACATCACATCACCTTTCCTCTTGTACCCGGAGCATAGGTGATACTGATGAAGAGCTTGGCAGTCTGGGCAACAGCAAAATTGGAGGACGAGGTGGGAGAAGAAGAGGTGGCATCCTAGGTGGAAAGCTCAGGCGTTGTCCATCCCCTTCTACTCTTCCAACATTCATGGCTACACTTGAGAGGGATCAACTAAGCCAACCTATAGAATCTCGTGCTCTGCTACCATCCCTAGTTGCCGGAACACCCATTGATGGAACGGAATTAGGCGGCTCTTCCCGGAAGGTCCCCGGCTCGAGAGGGAGGTTGGGCTTTAAAGCTAGTTCCCTGGATGTTTCTCCATGCCGCGGCCATTGCGCTTTCTCCGATTGCAAAAAGCCTCCACCATAGGACGTGGATTGTCCATGGGGGAGAAGAATAAGGCATAAAGCGCTTTCACCACCGGGAGGTACGAGACACACTGCAAACAGGGGTTATGATGGGTGGAAGAGTCGTTGCATGGGAGCTTTATAAACGCTTGTAATAATTCACGTGAAAGGGGTTGTAACAGAGAGGGTAGAACTTTTATTATTATTTTTTATTTTTGTATCAATATAAATTTTTAAGTTTTATATGTAAACTTTTTCGTAATAACTAAGTATGCAGAAATTAATAGAATGCATTAAAAGGTAATATTTTATTATAAATAATAAAATAATAAATTTAATTATGATAATAGAATAATAATTATTAATATTCAACTAACAATGCAGAATTAGACATTAATTTTATTTAGAGATTATATAAATATATCAAAAATAAGTATTTTTTTTGGTACAAACGGGTAATTATACCACTTTAGGATGGGTCATCCCCGATATATCAGAGTACAAAAGCTGAGAAAAGGAACGAAGGACAAGGATCGCCCTACTGCCAACTCCAGCTACTCGAATGAGAGACCACTCTAGCAGCAATCGAGTCAGCCATTGCATTAGCTTCACGATAAACATGACGAATCTGGATATAATGAGCTTCCAAAACCATAGAGCGGATGTTATATAGTAAGGGGATGATCGGCTGATGGGAACTGGACTTCTGCCAAATCCAGCGAATAATCGTAGTGGAATCGCCTGCAATAAACAGTCTGCGGGCACTAAGGATCCAAACAGCATAGGAAATCCCAGCCCATGCCACGTACAGTTCAGCTAGAGGCATTGTAACATCAAGCAAGCCAAACCCGCCTGCCGCCAACATAGTGCCTTCCGCATCACGAATAACAAAAGTCGATCCAGCACATCGACCACGGACACTCCCATCAAAGTTAATTTTCATGAACCCTAGAGGGGGGCTCCCATGAGATATAAACCGTATGCTGGTTCGCTGCCGCAGCAGCAGGGGAGACCTAGTGGCCAGGGTTCGCAGACACAAGAAACCCATGATGGGAACTATACTCAGTATAAAAAGAAACAGCTGCCCTGAAGACCCAAGCAGGGGAAAGTCGCACATTGGAAAACAGAATTTGATTCCTAGATAACCAGATCTGATAAGCTATATAAGCCCACAAAGGGACCTGCTGATGGGTGCCCCTGCCCCTACCTTGCTTCAGTAATCTCAAAAAGGAGCTACGGTAAGATCCAGAATCCGACAGCCATGGATTGGTACCAGAGATCCGTCAGATCTGACTCACCCTAGTACAGTAGAATAAAGCATGATCTGTCATTTTCTCCTCAATACCACACACAGGGCACGTAGATGGAATACTCATCCCTCTTGCGGATAGAAGAGAACAAGTAGGAAGAATCCCGAGCCACTTTCCATATAAAAAGTCTCACTCTAGGGTGAACATGCAGATGCCAAACCCAATCCAACTCCATCGGATTCCAAGGATACGGTCTATAGATAGACATAAGGTCTCCCATAGGAGCACGGGATAAGCAGGATCTCCTCCAAACCCTAGTGTCAGTGGTAAAACCCGGATGGAGAGGGATAGACAGCATTCGCCGGCAGAGCTCGTTCCCAAAAGAACAGGACAACTGGGAGAGCGACCAGCCAGATCGATCCGGGGAAATAAAATCACTGACTAGCATACCCTTCGGAATATCAGATGACACAAAAGTCGGCCAGCAAGACAAGGGAAAGTCAGCAATCCACATGTCCTGAGTGACGTCCACCGAAGTTTCATCACCAATCATCCATGAGGTACTAAGCAGCATAGTCGGAGCATAACGACAGACCTCTTTCAAGAAGAAGGAATGCCCCCTATTAGACTGAGAAGGAATGGACGAGATCCAGCTCCCATACTTGGCCCACATAAAGGAACTCCACAAATAATGCGGATCGAGCAGGAATCGAGAGGCATGCCTGGCAGTCAACGCCTGTCTTCTAACAGCTAGTGATTGGATCCCAAACCCACCCTCAGCCATAGGCAAACAGACAATGTCCCAATCAACAAGATGAACACCGCGGCCCTCTTGCATCGATGCCCAAAGGAAATCCCGAAAATATCTCTCAATCTACCGCAGATAGGCCAGAGGAATAGCAGTATTAGCCAAAAGATAGCTAGGCATCGAAGATAACACATAGCGAATAGAGTGATCCGTGCCATCATAGAGAGCCCAGAAACCTGCCAACCATCCAAACGATCACGGATCTGCCTAACAATAAGGCTGAAGTCCGAACACTATGGCCGTCTACCGGTAATCGGAATCCCCAAATAGGATAACCGATCATACTGAGCTGGAATGCCCATCAAATGAGAAATAGACCTCTTCAGAGTAGGGGATGTCCTCGGGCTAAAGCAAATCGAGGATTTACTAAGATTAACTCTTTGACCTGAAGCACCACAATAGGAGTGAAGAATGGTCGCAAAGGTTGTGGCGTTACCGATAGAAGCCTTACCCAGCAGAAGACAGTCATCAGCGAACAATAAGTGGGATAAAGAGGGACCAAGGGGGCCAACAGAATATGGGTGGAGAGCCGAGTTCGCACAGCCACAGAAAGATCTCGGGATAAAGTATCAGCAGAGAGGATGAATAAAAATGGAGAAAGAGGACATCCCTGTCGCAGACCAACCTCCGAGTGAAAGAACTCCTTCCGACCCCCATTAATAAGAAGTGAAAAAGATGGCCTCTGGATGCACTCCATCACCCAAGTAGCAAAAACCTCATGGAATCCAAGCTCCTGTAGCGTACGGCCCAGAAAGTTCCATCTCAGTCTGTCATAAGCTCTCTCCATATCGAGTTTAATAGCCATAAGACCTTGACTTCTAGGGGCTCTGAAGGTCATGCATGAATTCCTGAGCCAATAGAGCATTATCCGTGATACAACGCCCCCTGAGAAAAGCACCCTGCTCCTGGTAGATGAGACGAGGGATCACCGAAGCCATCCGACCCACCAGAAGACAAGCACAAATCTTGTATAATGTGGAGCACAGACTGATAGGCCGGAAATACTAGGGAGAGAAAGCGTCAGGGCGTTTGGGCACCAGGGTGACAAGAGTCCACTTCCAATCTGAGGGCATATGAGAAGACTGAAACATAGTCTGAATAGCCTGGATAACATCCGGACCAACAATACCCAATAATAATGAAAGAATAAAGGAGGGTATCCATCCGGGCCAGGGCCTTATCGGGTCTCAGATCCCATAAAGCAAGATGAATATCCTCCAAAAAGAAAGGCCTGATTAGGGAATCATTCTCCTCATCAGAGACCTTGCTGGAAAATAGCATAGGAGGAACCAGGCCCCCATCCCCAGACAACTCAGTCCATCTGGATTGAAAGAAACTAAAAAGCATATCCCTAATCCCCTGAAGGTCTTCCTCCGAGTGACCCTCATCATCAACAAGGTGCCTGATACGATTAGCCGACCGCTGGTGTAAAAAAATAATCCTTGAAATAGTAATTAATCCTTCAGCCACTGATCTACGGAACCAAGGCATAGGCACCCCATCCTTGAAACTCTCTTGAGAGTGGCTCTTCCCCGGCCAAAATCCAGCGAGCGAGAGAGGAGTCGAAGATCCGAGAGCTTCTGAGCTCCGGCCATGGCCGGACCTGAACTCCGGTGGAGCTCCAGCAAAGCACCAGTCACGTGCACGATGAAGAACTATGCGATTCCCCCCAGCCCACCAGCAATCCGAGCCCTTGCTCGGTGCTAAAACCATGGAATATTTCACAGCCAATGTATTGCCATCCAAAGTTTGTTTCCACTTTTAGTATTATAACTTTACAAGTGAATATCATTTCCTACATGATTAGATGAAAGTATTTTTTGTCTAAAGAAAGTAATGTTTTATTATTTTTTAACTTCAATGTGTATGTTCTCAAGATGCATAACCTAATTCTTAGACCCATTTCATTACCATAATTTCAGCCAGCATTCTTTGGATTAAGATCATTTGTTCCTTCACTGGCAACTATGTAGTTGTATGGGATGGTATGTCCACAAAATTATCATCGTCAGCTATGTTCTTGAACATACAATAACCTTACACTAATTTGTTAAAGTTTTGGACATAAGGTAATATTCCAAATAATCAAAAATAGCTGCAATACCTCTCAAGCAAGCAATCTCTAAGTTTATAAATAGTTTTGTGGCACTTGTTGATGATTACACTATAAGAAATACTGAAATAGCAACGCAAATTTAGCGACGCATCGTTGCGTCGCTAAATTGCGACCACACTGCGATGCCTCCGCGACAACAAAACATTGTGACGCAATTAGCAATGCATTAGTGACTCAATAAACCAGAAAATAAAAAAAAAATTAATTTTTTAATTTAGCGACGCAAGTAATGCATCGTAATATTTTTAAATTTAGCTTTTATAAAATAAAATTATGAAATAAAAATATTGCGACGCAACTCAATGTGTCGCAATATTTTTAAAAAAATTATATTAAATAGCGACGCATTAGCGACGCAATAAACCAAAAAATTAGAAAAAATTATTTTTAATTTAGTGACGCACTAATTGCGTCACAATAATTTTAAATAAAATTAATATTTATAAAATATAATTATGAATAAAAATATTGCGATGCAACTCAGTGCGTCGCAATGTTTTTAAAAATTAATTATGTTAAATAGCGATGCAATAGCGACGCAATAAAATAGTAAATTAATAAAAAAATTTTTAATTTTACTTGCATCGTAATGTTTTTAAAAAAATTAAATTTTATAAAAATATTAAAAAAAATTATGAAATAAAATATTGCGACGCAACTTAGTGCGTCGCAATGTTTTTTAAAAAATTAATTATGTTAAATAGCGACGCAATAGCGACACAATAAAATAGTAAATTAATAAAAATAATTTTAATTTAGCGATGCAAGTATTCGTAATGTTTTTTAAAAATTAAATTTTATAAAAATATAATTAAAAGATAAAAAAAATTAAAATAAAAACATTGCGATGCAACGAAAGCATCGCAATTGTTTTAAAAAAATTAATTTTGGTACATGCGTCGGATCGGTCATCACCGACCGGGATCGATCATGGCTTCGATCGATCGCAACCGTCGGATCGTCGCCGATCGGATCGATCGCGACGGTCCAAGATCGTTCATCGCCGACCAGGATCGATCATGGCTTCGATCGATCGCAACCATCGGATTATCGCCGATCGGATCGATCGCAACGGTCCGAGATCGGTCGTGGCCGATCGGGATCACAGCTTAGATCGATCACAACCGTCAGATCATCGGCGATCGGACCAATCACCACGGTTCAAGATCGGTCGTGGCTGATCGGGATCAAGGCTTGGATCGATCGCAATCATCGGATCGTCGGCGATCGGACCGATCGCAACGGTCCGAGATCGATCATGGCTGATCGGGATCAAGGCTTGGATCGATCGCAATCGTCGAATCGTCGGCGATTGGACCGATCGCAACGGTCCAAGATCGGTCATGGTCGATCGGATCAGGGCTTGGATCGATCGCAACCATCGAATCGTCGGCGATTGGACGATCGCAACAGTCCAAGATCGGTCGTGGATGACGGGAACAGGGCTTGGATTGATCATAACCGTCGGCTCATCAGTGATCGAACCGATCGCAAGGTTAGAGATCGGTCATGGCCGATCGGGATCAGGGCTTGGATCGCTCAAACCATCGGATCGTCGGCGATCAGACCGATCGCCACGGTCCAAGATCGATCGTGTCCGGTCGAGATCAGGGCTTGGATCGATCGCAACCGTTAGATCATCGGCGATCGGACCGATTGCCACGGTTTAAGATTGGTCGTGGCCGATTCACGATCAGGGCTTGGATCGATCACAACCGTCGGATCGTCGCCGATCGGACCGATCGCAACGGTCCGAGATCGGTTGTGGCCAATCAGGATCAGGGCTTAGATCGATCGCAACTGTCGGATCATTGGCGATCGAACCGATCGCAACGGTTCGAGATTGGTCGTGGCGATCGAGATCACAACTTGGATCGCAACCGTCAGATCATCGGCGATCGGACCGATCGCCACGGATCGAGATCGGTCATGGCCGATCGGGATTAGGTCTTGGATCGATCGCAATCGTCGGATCATCGGCGATCGGACCGATCGCAACGGTCCAAGATCGATCGTGACCGATCGGGGTCAGGGCCTGCATCGATCGCAACCGTCGAATCGTCGACAATCGGATCGATCGCCACGGTCTGGGATCGGTCGGGCCGATTGGGATCAGGGCTTGGATCGATCGCAACCATCGGTTCGTCGGCGATCGGGACCGATTGCCACAGTCCGAGATTGGTCATGGCCGATCGGGATCAGGGCTTGGATCGATCGCAACCGTTGAATTATCGATGATCGGACCGATCGCCACAGTCCGAGATCGGTCGTGGCCGATCGGGATCAGGACTTGGATCGATTGCAACCGTTGGATCATCAGTGATCGGACCGATCGCAATGGTCCGAGATCAGTCGTGGCGATCGGGATCAGGGCTTGGATCGATCGCAACCATTGGATCATCGGCGATCGGACCGATCGCAATGGTCCGAGATCGGTGTGGCCGATCGGGATCAGGGCTTGGATCGATCGCAACCGACGGATCGTCGGCGATCGGACAGATCGCCACAGTCCGAAATCGGTCCTGGCCGATCGGGATCGGGCTTAGATCGATCGCAACCGTCGGATCGTCAGCGATCGGACCGATCGCCACGGTCCGAGATTGATCATGGCCATCGGGATCAGGGCTTGGATCGATCGCACCATCGGATCATCGTCGATCGGACGATTGCAACGGTACGAGATCGGTCATGAAAGATCGGATCTGGGCTAGGATCGATCGCAACCATCGGATCGTCGGTGATTAGACCGATCGCAATGGTCCGATATCGATCGTGCCGATCGGGATCATGGCTTGGATCGATCGCAACCTCGTATCATCAGCGATCGGATCGATCGCCACGGTCCGAGATCAGTCGTGGCCGATCGGGATCAGGGCTTGGATCGATCGAAATCGTCGGCGATCGGACCAATCGTAACGGTCCGAGATCGGTCGTGGCCGATCGGGATCAGTGCTTGGATCGATCGCAACCATAGGATCGTCGATGATCGGACCGATCGCCAAGGTCCGAGATCAGTCATGGCCGATCGGGATCAGGGCTTGGATCGATCGCAACCGTCGGATCATTGGCGATCAGACTGATCACCACGGTTTGAGATCGATCGTGGCCGATCGGGATCAGGGCTTGGATTGATCACAACCGTTGGATCGTCGGTGATCGGACCGATCACCACGGTCCGAGATCGGTCATGGCCGATCAGGATCAGGGCTTGGATCAACCGCAACCGTTGGATCGTTGGTGATCGGGACCGATCGCCACGGTCTGAGATCGATCGTGGTCGATTGGGATCAGGGCTTGGATCGTTCGCAACCGTCGGGATCATCGCAATGGACCGATCGCCATGGTTCGAGATCGGTCGTGGCCGATCAGGATCAGGGCTTGGATCGATCGCAATCGTCGGATCGTCAGCGATCGGACCAATCGCCACGGTTCAAGATCGATCGTGGCCGATCGGGATCAGGGCTTGGATCTATCGCAAACCGTCGGATCATCGCCGATCGGAACCGATCACAATGGTCTGAGATCGATCGTGGCCGATCGGGATCAGGGCTTGGATTGATCGCAACCGTCAGATCGTCGGCAATCAGACTGATCACAACGGTTCAAGATCGGTCGTGGCCGATCGGGATCAGGGCTTGGATCGATCGCAACCGTCAGATCGTCGGTGATCGGACCGATCACCACGGTCTGAGATCAGTCATGGCTGATCGGGATCAGGGCTTAGATCGATCGCAACCGTCAATTATCAGCGATTGGACCGATCGCCACGGTCCGAGATCAGTAATGGCTGATCACGATCAGGGCTTGGATCGATCACAACCGTCAGATCGTCAATGATTGGACCGATCGCAATGGTCCGATATCGGTCGTGGCTGATCAGGATCAGGGCTTGGATTGATCTTAACCGTTGGATCGTCGGCGATCGAACCGATTGCCACGGTCTAAGATCGGTCGTGGTCGATCGGGATCAGGGCATGGATCGATCGCAACCGTCGGATCATCATCAATCGGACCGATCGCCATGGTTCGAGATCAATCATGGCCGATCAAGATCAGGTCTTGGATCGATCGCAACCATCGGATCGTCAGTGATCGGACCGATCGCCACGATCCAAGATCTATCATGGTCGATCGAGATCAGTGCTTAGATCGATCGCAGCCATCGAATCCTCGGTGATCGGACCGATCGCCATGGTCCGTGATCGGTCATTGCAGATCGAGATCAGGGCATGGATCGATCGCAACCATCGGATCATTGGTGATCGTACTGATCGCAATGGTCCGAGATCGATCGTGGCCGATCGGGATTAGAGCTTGGATCGATCGCAACCATCAGATCGCCGGCGATCGGACCGATCACAATGATCCGAGATCGGTCATGGCCAATCGGGATCAGGGCTTGGATTGATTGAAATCGTTAGATCGTCAGCAATCAGATCGATCACCACGGTTCGAGATCAGTCGTGGCCAATCGGGATCAGGGCTTGGATCGATCGCAACCGTCGGATCATCGGCGATCGGACCGATCGCCACGGTCTGAGGTCAGTCATGGACGATCGGAATCAGGGCTTGGATCGATCGCAATCATCGGATCGTCGGCGATCGGATCGATCGCCATGGTCCGAGATTAGTCATGGCCGATTGGGATTAGGTCTTGGATCGATTGCAACCATCGGATTATCGACGATCGGACCGATCACCATAGTTCGAGATCTATTGTGGCCGATCGGGATCAGGGCTTGGATCGATTACAACCGTTGGATCATCAGCGATCGGACTGATCGCCACGGTCCGAGATCAGTCGTGGCCGATCGGGATCAGGGCTTGGATCGATCACAACCGTTGGATCATCGGCGATCGGACCGATCGCAA